>DF363954.1:17393-32180 GCA_000787875.1 Solanum virginianum | reverse complement strand
GATGGCCGGTGCTTTGGTCAACCCAAACGACATCACAACAAACTCATAATGTTCATATCTAGTCCGAAAACCCATCTTGGGAATATTACACTCCCTCACCCTCATTTAATGATACCCGGACCAACGATCAATCTTAGAGAAAAAGCTAGCCCCTTATAATTGGTCAAACAAATCATCAATCCTTCTAAGAGGATATCTATTCTTGATCGTGATCCTATTGAGTTGCTGGTAGTCAATGCATATTCTAAGTGACCTATCCTTCTTCACAAACAACATCGGAGCACCCCAAGGAGACTGGTTAGACCTAATAAATCCCTTCTCCAATAAATCTTTCAATTGTTTCTTTAACTCCTTCAACTCCGCTGGGGCCATATGGTAAGGGGGAAATGAAATGGGTTGAGTATAAGGAAGGAGATCTATGCCAAAATCTATCTCTCTTTCGGGAGGGACACTAGGAAGGTCATTTGGAAAGACAACAAGGAACTCATTTACAACCGAAACCGACTCTATAGAAGGGACTTTAGACTCCACATCCCTAAACCTCACAAGATTGTAAAGACACCCCTTATAAATCAACTTACCAATTCCCTTCTCCCCCTTTCATTGGTCATACCATATTTGGGCTACTCCTTTGAGTTGGTACGCCGCCAACTCCGCCTTTTCAATCGTCCCAACACCCATGATATTCAAGATCTTGAAGATTTCATCAATGAACTCTTGTGGATCTTCATCCACCTTTGGCCCATAGAACACTGGAGGATTCATCCTTATGAAGTCCCTTACCCTAGATCCTGGGGTGGTAGCAATAGGGGCTTGGGCCCCTTGATTGACTTGGTTGGCCATAACTTGAAAAAGCATAGTGATCCCGGATCTCACCATTGGTAGGTTGCTCCTCAGGAGTTTGGGCCCTTCTTCCTCGAGTGTTTGGCATGATCTAGCATAGCAAAGAATAATTATTAGTGGGAGAACTTACTACAACTCTATAGCACAATATAGAACATAAAGAAGGGAAATATTTCCTAAAACGTCTAATAGCCTCCTATTCATAATCATGGCAAACTTCATAACCATGAATATGACTCTAATCGACATAGTGTGTTGGACTCTGAGGATCTATCAACCTAGTTCTTGGATACCAAGTTTGTCACGACCCAAGTCTAGGGCCTAGATGTGATATAGAGAATGGGGAACCTGAAGGAAATCCAAATAAGCCATTTAACTTATCATTACATATCATTAGTCTCGAAAGCACATAAACGACATAAATCATAAGATAGGGGCAAAAGGGGGGCTAAGGGGAAAGTTTGCATAATATCATAATCAAGAGACAAAGAGTCAAAGATCATATCATAGGTATATAAAATGTCTAAGAAACACGTCTGATACATAGATAAGAGCGAGAGCCAAGACAAAGCAACCAGGCTCACCCTCATAGTCAAATAGAAAATAAAGAAGAATGTCTCAATACATAATAAGAGAAACATAGAGTAAGGTCCTCGAAGTGGGGGACTCACCAACTAGCTTGAGTATTACCAAATTAGTCACGCGGAGGAGGAGAATGATCAACTTAGGCATCGATTCCTACATGGTGACATCATGTAAGCAGGAGTATACGTTAGTATGTTTGAATGTACTAAGTATGTAGGATCCAATACAACAAGGGATATACATCATAATCAAAATTCACATCAATAGATAATAGGCATAATATAACAATATGGCCAGTATGGTCAATACATAAGTGAAACATGCTCAAGTAACTCATGCACATATAGGATATCATATGTATAGAAGAGACCAAGCTGAATTTCTAAAGTACAAACCCCTTGGTAGGTTAGTGATGATATCACCCATCAGCCTAGTATGTGAGGTACAAATCCCTCATCTAGGTTAGTGTCAATCTCACCTACCACCCTGGTGTTTGAGATACTAACCCTTAACTAGGTTATCTAGGCTCTTAGTTCCCCCGAAAAGGGCATGGTCTAATGCAATACTTTATATAGATTATATCATATGCGTAAGCTCATTTCATCATCAAAATATCATTCATATCATATCTCATGCTTTGGACCTTCAGTCCTCAAGAAATCACATCCGGACATTTGAACAAACACTTAGAGCATGTGTGTAATACTAGTGTAAGATCATGAAATATAGAGATGAAATCATGCAAGAAAATTCATTGTTAAAACATCAACCAATACCTTGCAACACCCTCAAGCAATATATATCAAAACCCCTCATCTGATCTTACAGTAGATCAAATATTTATAGCTCAACACATAGCAAAATAGTCAGAACTTTACACAACTTAATATAGTTTATAGACATGTTTATACTAGTAAACCCAATTGAAAAATCAACTTTAAATCATGTAAATTGAGTAGAAGGGAGGTTGGGGCACCATGAGTGGAAGAACCCAATGGCTGAAACTTATATACCTTGGCTTTGAGGGAGCTCTTGATGAAGATTGAAAATGAAGACTTAAATCTTGAAGAAAATCCTTAGTTCTGGATGAGGGTTTTGAGACTTGAATTTGGGAGTGAAAAATATGGCTAAGTGTTTGAGAGGATATGGAGGAATGTTTTGGATGATATGAGGGTGAAATATGACTAAGTATAGGTAAAAATACATTTGGGAACACTTAGGCCCAAGACACAAAAGCCTTGGACTGAGAGAAAATCACTGGCAACAAAATACACAGTTCCATATCTGGTCCATGATGCGTACTTATCGCAGAGGCAAAATTAATACATATCCGTGACAGCTGCACATCATGGCATTGTCGCTGATTAATTCTAGATAAGAAAAATTATGAAAAATGAAATTGCTAATCGTTTTCTCTTAAATCGGGGTTAGACCCTCTGCCCCCTAATTTTGACCCCCCTGAACAAGAATATGAAGCCAAATTTTTGATATCGCACACGGATTGTGAGATATATGAAATTTAAAATTTTGGGCATTCTGAGGCATATTTTGAAGCACTTTTTGGGGTCGTTTCACTGAAGGACTTTCTAGAGGCCATGCCAACCTAAATACCAATTTGATTGCATCCTTACTTCTAAATCAAATTAAAAAATGCTAAGTTCTTGGTGGTAGATGTCATTTCAAAGGTTCATGAAAAGTTTTGCTATCAAGTCACATATAGAAAAGCGTGGGTTGGACGTCAACATGCATTTCAAATGGTGTATGGTGACTTTGAGAAATCACTTAGTGATTTAACAAAATATTTTGCAGCTTTTCAACACTTTAACCATGGAAAATTGTAGAATGAAAACATGAAGAGTCTATGAGTTCATTAGAGGTAAAAACTTTTAAATTTGTTTTTGGACTTTCAAGCCATGCATAGACGAATTCCAGACGTACCGCCCTATTATTTCAGTAGATGGAACTTATATGTATGAAAATACGAAATCAAATTAGTAATTGCTATTGGGATTGATGGAAATGATAGCATTCTTCTTCTTCTAATGTTTGCTATTGTAGACAAAGAGTCGAAGAAGGCTTGGAAGTGGTTTTTAAAAATTTGACCGCACATATAGGGGTGTGTAAAACCGAACCAACCGATAAAAACTTATTGGGTTGTTGTTAANNGCCTTGGAAGTGGTTTTTAAAAATTTGACCGCAAAAATGGGGGTGTGTAAAACCGAACCAACCGATAAAAACTTATTGGGTTGTTGTTATTGTGTTATTAGGTTATCGAATTTTTAATAATTTTGAAAAAAAAATTATTGGGTTATCGATTCGATATCAATTGTTACTATTGTGTTATTGGGTAAATTGATAACCCAATAAGATTATAATAATTTACTATTTTACCTCTTTGTAAATATTAAATATTAGTAATTTAATAGTTTTATAGACAGTATAGCAATACTTTACATATTTTAATCTTTATAGTATTTAATCGATTAGTTATCCACTTTAGTATTTTAGTTTGTAATTAACTAATTATAGTTTTTGCAAGTTTGTAAACATAGTCTCCGTACTCTATATGCTTTTCATTAATGCAAATTCTCACTATCATTCTTATCGGGTAAATTAAAAATCGAATCGTTAAGAATTTAAAAGTAATAAATCGAAAATCAATAAAAGTTATTTTATTGATTTCTTATTGGTTTAGCATATTTAAAAACTGAAAATCGATAAACCGATTTGATAATATATAAAATCGAACCAAACCAATCGATTCACACCCGTGATAAAAGGTAGAAAAGATATATGTGTTATATCTGATAGGGCAAACGGAATCTTGTCTAGTTTGCAGGAGTTGCGGCGATTTCAGGAACCTCGAGCCTTTCATAGATTCTGCATAAGGCATCTTAAGACAACTTTCAATCTAGATTTCCAAACAAAGATCTTAGTAGATTGATGTGGAGGGCTACTTCAGCCCATCAAAAGAGGAAGTCTGAATCCTTGATATGCCAAATTAAAGAAGAAAATGTAGAACCATATGAATATCTCATGGAAGTCCCCTTGGTCGTATGCACTGTAAGCCATGATGATGGGAAAAGATGGGGGTGTTGACAACAAATCTTTCAGAATTGTTCAATGGATTGCTGAAAAAAGCATGGGGCTTGCCTATCACTGCTATGGTTAGAGTTTCATTGAAGCGAACTGTTGAACGATATACACGTAGGTCTCAAATGGAATATCAACTTCTAGAACAAAATGAGTTATGGACCGAGAGGTTCAAAATGAAATGGGAGAAAAATTATGAAAGTTCAAAAAGACACTTTATTTTTGATAGTGTGCGTATACGCGATTAGATATATACAAGTTGATGGTACATGTGGTAATCCTCACTGTGTTTCATTGAATGAAAGAAAATGTAATTGTGAAAAATGGGCTAATTTTGACTTTCCATACATGATGGTCACTGATAGAATGGGAGATCTAGCTAGAAATTTTGTCAGCGAGCATTTCACAATAGAGAATTATGTTGCAATGTATTCTGGGTCCACCCATTGGTCGTGAGGCATATTGGCTATATCCTAGTTTTATAATGAAAAATAATGAATTCTATCATCATCCCAATCGACCAAGGATAACTAGAGTGCCTAATGAGATGGATCGTGGTCCTGCACATCCCTAATATTCCAAATAAATTTTCTCTTGAGAAAATTTATTTTTCGCCTTTTGTGTGAGTGACTTGATAAATTGAATATAATCAATCCCTAAGCATAATATATATGATGTACATGGAAGAAATGTATGTTGATTCTTCTCATTGTGAGTATCAGCCTGAAAAAGGAACTAAACTGTTCATAAGACTTTGGAGCAGTCGAAAATGGACCTAAAAGGAGAGAAATCAAGAGGTAATTAAAGAATTTTGAAAAATCGAGACTTATTTTGTATTTTTTAAGACTTTGAGGTTGATGCTACTTTACTTTTTTAGGGAAAAGGTTCAATATGTCATCGAACTTTGAGAAAAGGCTTATTTATGTCATCCGTTAAAAGTTTGGCTCATTTATGTCATTACCCTTTGATAAAAGGCTCATCTATGTCATTATTTTTAAACTCCAGTTTTGCAAAATCACTTAAACAACTTTTAACATTTTTAAATTAGAGTTTTGAATCAAATATAGTCTTTTTTGGTTATTCTTCTTCAAGAGTGCCAAGAACACATGAAGAGCTCCAAGAATACATGAAGAGCTCCAAGAACTCCCAAATTGTTTACTTCTTTAAATATTCACAAATCACCCTAACGTTCTTTCAAGTTAGATACCAAATTTCAATATTCTTTGAGCTCGAATTCAATCTAACTCAATAGGACATGCTTGAAATTTTTCTTCAGAGTTTCATAATACTAGGTGAAAAAAAATATTCCAAAGAAAAAAGAGAAATTAATACCAAAATTTAAAAAAATTTCTTTGATTCGTATTTTTATTGTTGTTTTTTATATTGTTTATCCCTTAATATTTTTTGAGTTTATGTTCAAAATTTCAATTAACTTAGAGTTGAGGAGAAAATTTTACCATTAAAGAAGGTTTGAGTTTTGAAACTTTGAAGAAAACTTTCAAGTGGGTCTTGTTGAGTTAGATTAACTTCAAGCTCAAAACCTATTGAGTTTTGGTATCTAACTCGAAGGAATGTTACTCTTAAAATTTGGGGTGATTTCATGAATATTTAAAGAAGTTAAAAATTTGGGAGTTCTTGATGTTCTTGTTGAAATCTACCTCATGAGCACTTAATTAATGTTGAGTTGGCATGGTGACATGGCTGCTGATGTTCTTTTTTTATTTCTAGAAGATGGGATTCTATTTCAGTTTTGAATGTCCAAGTATTAGACATGTAATGGTTGAAAGACTTGATTCCTAATTATTAGAAAGTTCTATTTTTTTAGATACTACATTAGTTACTGCAGATTTGTTAGGATTTCTTCTATTTTAAATACTTTTTTTCAGCTTAATAAAATATATCTCAGTTCTTCTTCCCTTGTTGTATGTTTTTCCTCTATAAACACCTATAAATTGGTATTAGAGCTTTACTTCTTAAGGGATTTGTGAATTTTCTTTTCTGAGTGTTTATCCAAATTTACAGCTACAAACACCATTCAAATAATGGAGAACGCAGGTTCCTTTTCAGCTATGGCTCCAAGAATTTTTTGTGGAGAAAATTACCAAGATTGGGCAGTGAAAATCCAGGCTTATTTGGAGGCATGCGATTTGTGGGAGGCTATTGAAAAAGGCTATGAAGTGCTTCCTCTGCCAGGGAATCCAACCATGACTCAAATTAAAACTCACAAGGAAACGAAGACGGCTAAGTCCAAAGCTAAATCTTATCTCTTCGTTGCAGTTTCTGCCACCATTTTCACTAAAGTAATGACATGTAAATCAGCCAAAGAAACATGGGATTTCCTCAAGAAAGAGTACGAAGGAGATGAAAGAAATAGAGGAATGAAAGTGCTGAACTAGGTCAGAGAATTCAAGATGCAGCAAATGAAGAAATCTGAAACCATTAAGGAATATTCTGATAGGTTAATTCTGATTGCAAATAAGGTAAGTATACTTAGAACTGAACTTACTGACAATAGAATAGTTCAAATGATACTTGTAACTTTACTTGAGAGGTATAAGACAATTATTGTTTCATTGGAAAACACTAAAGATCTGTCAATGCTTACTTGACAGAGTTATTGAGTGCTCTGCAGGCATAAGAACAACGAAGGATGATAAGGTAAGAGGGATCCGAAAGAGCCCTGCAAGTCAAGTTGCAACTTGGTTCAGCTGTTGCCAAGGGAAATAAAGGAAAAGGATAGAAAGGAAACTATGAAGCTACTTCTACAAGAATAAATATTACTTCCACTAGTAACAACAAGGAAGGCAAATATCCTTCTTGTCGATATTGTGGGAGGAAAAATCACCCATACTTCAAGTATTGGAGAAACCCTGATATGAAATACCGAAATTGTCAAAAACTTGATCATGCCAAGTTTATTAGTAAAGAAAAGGGCTCATAACAGCAAAATGAAGCACAAATTGCAGACCAAGAACAAGAAGAAGAATTGTTTGTGGCTACACATTATGCAAGCAAGAGTTCAAGTGAAAGATGACTTATTGATAATGGTTTACGAACCACATGAACAGTGATGAAAAGCTTTTTAGGGAGCTTGACAAATCAGTTAAATCAAGAGTCAGAATTGGAAATGGAGAATACCTCCCAGCGACAGGAAAGGGGACTGTAACAACTGAGAGTTATAAAAGTATAAACTTATTTTTGAAGTTTTATTTGTTCTCGAACTTGATCAGAATTTATTAAGTGCTAGACAATTGCTAGAAAATGGATTCAAATTAATATTTAAAGAAAAACATATCTAATCAGTGATCCTAGTGGTCAAGAAATGTTCAAAATCAAACTGCAGGGAAAGAGTTTTTCCTTGAATCCATTGGACGAGGAATATATAGCTTTTCAAAATCAGTCCATAGTTGCGAAAATTTGGTACAAAAGGTGTCATGCCCCGAGAGGGTACCCATGGTGTGGCCGACACTCGAAGAGTCATTTTTGATTCCCCAAGAGAACCACCTATCTCATCATCACATCAAATCGACAACGACAGAAAATACACAAATAAAATAAAACATCATATGGTAAATATAACTCTACTAAAAATATAGATTCTAACGAATAAGTTTGGAAATAAGTAATACTCAACAAATTCTATACTCAAGGTCTATGAAGCTTCAAATTGACAATCAAGATGGTATCATGACAGGCCATGGATACCTCACTCAAAGAAAAAAAGTAATACTAAATTGAAACCAAGGAAAAAGGTCCCCTCCGAAAAGCAAGGATGGCTCACCAACTCTGGAAATGCACTGAACAGGACCATAATGATGCACTAACTGAAGTCTTTTATCACCTGTATCTGCATCAGGAAATGATTCAGGTCCAAATGGATGCCAATAAATGGAATATACTGGTATGTAAAATAGCTTAAGAAAGTAAAGTTTAACTCACTCACCTCAACTCAAGAAATCATAACTCAACTCAATAGAAATGCAAGTATTTAATATAAATCATGCTTTTGAAAATGGACTCAATAGAAATAAACTAAGTTTAAAAATATTATGCTCAATCAGTGTTTGCTCAGAAGTTTCTCTTAACCAATATCCAATCCTACCACCTTTTGTTTGGTGATGTACAACAAAGGCGACGTCATTGCCATACTCGTACTAAACTTTCCCAAGGTAAAAGGCGATAAACTCTTTTATGAATCCATAGTGAATGTCCATCTTTTGGGACAAGAGTTGCTAAAGTGTGTTGTACGACTATCCTACACTAGCAACATATTTCTGTGGGTTAGAGCTATTATGTACTCTCTCCCAGCTCAGTGGTCAATACTCCTCCCAAGACTAAAACATATTCAACTCATCAATCAACTCAAATCTCAATAGTACTCAATCAATCAACTCAAATCTCAACCTCATTAGGTTATCTCAACTCAGCTCATCTCAGTGTCTCGTCAACTTAATCAATCAAGGGAAATCAGGTATAAAATACATATGTCAATCTCATATCAGTGGACACTCAGTGCAACGATTATCTCATATATCATCATATATAAGAATATACCATTTCCATTCTAGAGTCTTAAAATTCTTAGCTACTCCACATGACCTTTGGTGCTCAACTGTAACTTGTTGGCAATTCAAGCACTTGAAAATGAACCCAACAATGTCTTTCTTCATTCCAATCCACTAATAGACTTCTCTCAAGTCATGGTACATCTTGCTTGACCCTAAGACTTGTAAATAGAAGAAATAATCAAACTTCAGTTGATCCTCCGCACTTGAACTAGAAACCCTTGCTTTTCTCCCTCCTCTGGTGCTCAAGAATTCCTAAGCGTGAACGAAAGGTGAAAATATGCTTGGGGCTTTGTTTTAGGACACTAATTAAGTCCAAAGAGTCCAAGGGTTAGAATAAAAAGGGATAGGAATAGACAAAAATACCCTTCTTAAAAACTGCCGATAAGTTCCATGAGACCACGTCTATGGGCCATAGATCTTTTTATGGGCCGTAGATGAGCTTTTGTAGCTAAGGGATTCAAAAGTTTGAGTTACTGGAATTTGTCATAGAATCCACGAAACCTCTTGTATGGCAGTAAATATTTCTACGAGCCATCTGATAACTCGTAACTAAGATATTGAAAAGTTGATTCTTGGATCACCAATTTATGATACCTGCTCTATGGGCCGTGTATTATTTTATAGGTCATATTTTATCTTGTACATGGACATTAGACTTAGAAAATTTCATCA
The DNA here is from genome assembly GCA_000787875.1 of Solanum virginianum. Taxonomy (NCBI): domain Eukaryota; kingdom Viridiplantae; phylum Streptophyta; class Magnoliopsida; order Solanales; family Solanaceae; genus Solanum; species Solanum virginianum. The sequence continues at coordinate 22,419 of DF363954.1, read as the reverse complement.
AGTTATCTGGGGATCCACGAGGCCTCATGCACGAGTCATAAAGCACTCTACAGTCCGTAGATGGCCCTCGTGGTTTCTCTTCCAGTAATGTTTCTCAATTATTTTCTCAGTTTTCTCTATGCATCTACTTAGACTAGGTGGAAAGAATTAGGGTGTGTTACATTATCTTCCCCCTTGGGACCGTTCATCCTTGAATAAAGAGAAATCTAGGAAATTTAGTCAAGGCATGAATCTCCCTATGGGCTCTACCAACCAACCAGCTTTCATCTCACACATGTAATCAATCGGTCAAGAAATTCAACAAGTAAAACAATTAAACATTCAAAACATCAACACAAGTAAAATAATTAAGAAGCTATTGTCTATTAAACTCAGAATGGAAGGGAAACTCAAGGAATAGGAATTCAAGAATTTAGAAAGAAATCATTACCATCAACTCTCTCATTATCAGCAGGTAGGAATAAATAAGGGTACTTGGCCTTTATATCCCCGTTCGCTTCCCAAGTAGCTTCTTCTACAAATTGGTTTCTCCACAACACTTTGACAGATGCAATCGCTTGGGTTCTTAACTTGCAAAGCTGAAAATCAAGGATTCAGATAGGAATCTCCTCATAGCTCAAGTTTTCTTTTAATCTAATACTCTCAACAGGCACAATAAATTGTGGGTTGCCCAAACACGTTTTAAGCATGGAAATATGGAAGACTGGTGGATGGTTGCTAACTATGGTGGTAGCTATAAATCATAAGCCACATTGTCCACTCTTTTTATGATCCGATAAGGGCTAATATACCTCAGACTCAGCTTTCCCTTCTTCCCAAATCGCATCATACCCTTCATAGGCGACACTTTCAAATACACCTAATCGTCGACCTTAAACTCTAAGTCTCTCCTTCTAACATTGATGTCGGATTTATATCGACTTTGTGCAGTCTTCAACCTTTATTGGATGATCTTTAACTTCTCCATGGATTAGTGACCTAAGTTTGGTCCAATCAATTCTACTTCACCTACCTCGAACCATCCAATTGGTAATCTGCATCTTCTCCCATAGAGTATCTCATATGGGGCCATCTGGATACTCGAATGGAAGCAGTTATTGTAGACAAACTCAATCAGAGGCAATTAATCATCCCAATTGCCTTTGAAATTAATAACACAGTCTCTTAACATATCCTCCAAGGTTTGAATTATGCACTCTACCTGGGCATCGATCTGTGGGTGAAAAGTAGTGTTAAGGTTCACCTTCAAACCTAAGCCTTTCTAAAAGGATCTCCGAAATCGAGCAGTGAATTAGGCTTCTCTGTCTGAGATGATAGAAAAATGGACTCCATATAGTCCAACAATCTCCTTTACTTACAGTTAGGCACAATGCTCTATAGTGTCAGTCGTCTTTACTGCCAAGAAGTGAGCAGATTTGGTCATTCTGTCAACTATCACCCAAATCGAATCGTGCTATATGTGAGACCTTTGTTAACCTGTGACAAAGTCCATATTAATAATCTACCATTTCCATTCTAGAGTCTTAAAATTCTTAGCTACTCCACATGACCTTTGGTGCTCAACTGTAACTTGTTGGCAATTCAAGCACTTGAAAATGAACCCAACAATGTCTTTCTTCATTCCAATCCACTAATAGACTTCTCTCAAGTCATGGTACATCTTGCTTGACCCTAAGAGGATCGAATATCTAGAGTTATGGGCCTCTACCATGATCCTCTCTTAAACACCATCAACATCTGGAACACATAATCTGCCTTGGTACATCAATACTCTATCTCCCCCTTTGGCGAAAGCCATCACCTTCTGCTTGTGCACATCTACGTTCAACTACAGTAAAACAAAGTCTTAGTCTTCTTTCTCCTTTACCTCCACTACTAGGGATGACTTAGACCCATTATGCACAAGAACTCCTCATTCATCTGATTTATCTAGTTGAACTCCCAATCATGCCCGTCGGTGAACCTCTTTAGCCAACTCCTTTTTCTCTTCCTAGACATGGGAGGTACTTCCCATGGACAACCTGCTAAGAGCATCAATAACTATATTAGATTTACTTAGGTGATAGAGGATGCTCATGTCAGTCTTTGAGTAGCTCAAGCCATCTCATCTGCCTCAGAATGAGCTCCTTTTGGGTTAAGACAAATTGCAGGCTCTTCTGGTTTGTGAATACATCAAAATGTGCTCCATACAAGCAGCGGAACCATAGTTTGAGAGAAAACACCACTGCTGCCATCTCCAAGTCATGAGTGGGATAATTCTTCTCATGTAATTTGAGCTATCTAGAAGCATAGGCAACAATTTTACCTCTCTGCATCAACTCACATCCCAATCCCACTCTCAAGGCGTTGCAATAGATGATAAATCCATCCATTCCATCAAACAAGGTCAACACAGGGGTAGTAGTCAACCTCGTCTTCAGCTCTTGGAAACTCCTCTCATACTCATCTAACTATTAAAACTTAGCCTTCTTCTTACTTGTCTAGTCAACAGTGTGAATATGAAAGAAAATCCTTAAACAAATCTATGATAGTAGTCGATCAATCCTAGAAAGCTCCTTATATCTGTCGGAGATATGGGTCTGGTCTAGTTCTTAGCTTCCTCAATCTTTTAGGTATCCTATTGAATGCCATTGCCCAAAACTATATGGCCTAAGAATGCCACAGATTTGAGCCAAAACTCACACTTCAAAAACTTTGCATATAACTCATTATCTTGAGCATCTACAAAGAAATTCTAAGGTGATTAAGATGCTTCTCCTCATCTCTGGAATACACCGGAATATCGTCCATCAACACAATAACGAATATGTCAAGATACTGTTTGAATACTTCATTTATCAGGTCAATGAATGTTACAGGTACATTTGTCAACCTAAAGGACATCACCAAGAACTCGAAGTGACTATAACGAGTTTGAAAAACTATCTTTAGGATGTCACATTCTATCACTTTCAACTGGTGATAACCTGATTGGAGGTTTATCTTGGAGAAAATAGTGGCACCATGAATTTGGTCAAACAAGTTGTTGATCCTCAAAAGAGGGTACTTATTCTTGACTGTCACCTTATTCAACTGGAGGTAGTCAATACACATTCTAAGGGAACTACACTTCTTTAGTACGAACAAGATAAGAGCTGTCACGCCCCATGAGGGTATCCTAGACGTGACTGGCACTCGAAGACTATTGCTAGTCCCCAAGCGGACCACTTGGTCTCATTTGCCTTTGTTCAGACAATTCATCAGCGGAAGAAATAAGATAATAATAGTAATACAATTCTATCTGTGAAGTAAATACTATCAATATCAATCTATCATAAAAGAAATAGAATACCAAACAAAATGCTGAATATAAAGAAATGAGAGGGAAAGAAACCCCAACATTAACATTAACATGTACGTCTACGAAGCCTCTATACTATAGTCTGAGACGGTACCATGATAGGCCATGGCTACCAAAACTCAAGTAAAAAGCTATCAACCAAAAGAAAATAAACATCCTGAGAATGCAGGGGAAGACTCACCACTGTCTGAAATAGAGTGCTCTGAACATCAATGATCGGTCTGCTAAAGTCCTCGATCAATCGAATCTGCATCATCAAATGATGCAGCGCTAGAGGGGCGTTAGTAAGTGGAATGTAATGTAGTATAATAGGCTAAAGAACAGTAAACAATATGTAATCACTCCTCAATCACTCAGCCTCACCTTAGAATAAAGGACAAGACTCTATCACCTCACTATCCCTCGAACATCTAACATTCACATCACATCAGAGTTCTATCATTATGAAACCTATCTGGGAGATTCTATAACCAACAACCACTACCTATGAGCCGATAGTAATACAATGAAGAGATATTGTTGCCACGTCCATCTAGTACCATGTTGGGGTAAAGGATGAGTCTGTCAGTGGATCCAAAAGTCTGTCAAGTCCTCTTTTGGGACAAAGGAAACATCTATTTTCATAGTCCAACCCTCTCTTACGCTGGCCACGTAGTTAATAAGTACGAGTGGGACTCACTCCTACCCATTTCGATTGTAATACTCCTCCCAGGACTCAATATGCTAATCAGTCTATCAATCCATCAAGAACTCTTATCCCCTTACCTCTACGGGCAAGACTATCTTTCCGAATTCCAGGGAAATATACCCATTCAACTCTATCAATATTAATTTTAGCTATCACAGTCATCAACACACTTACCTCCGAACTCATACTTAGTCACACATTACATTCAGACAATCAAGGCTCTAAACATCCCCCTAAGTTTATTATTCAAGTCTTTACAAAGAGAATTTGTAAGGATTTTATCACAAACACATAATAATATATATGTACAGTAAATATTAAGCATGTTGATCATCAATTTATAGATATGAAGTATAATTTAAAGTATATATTCAAGAAGTAAGGATAACATTCAAGAATTAAAGATAATATTCAAGAAACTTTAAAGAAAATCACAAATCAAGACCCTAAGTATCAATCTTACATCCTAACTTTACATCGGCACATGGAAGAACAATTCCATGCTCTTGGGTAGCCTTTACATACCAGGGAATGGAGATTCTTCGAAGAATTGGAAGGTCTCTTGAAAAACCCTTGCGTTCTCTCCTTTTCTTCTCTCAGGCTTACGTAAAAATACTAAGAAAGAATTATGGGTTTGAACCCTTTATGTACGAAAATACACTTTAAAATTGTTTTGGGGATATTAAAATATATTTGAAAGGACAAAATTGCCCTTCCCAAATTAAAAGAAAGAAAAATAATTTTCTTAACACAGGTGCGCATCGCGGAGGGAACGTACACCAATGTTTTTCACAACTATTTGTAATTTCAATTCCCATCGAAAAAAGCATGAAGAAGTTAAGTGTTGCTCCGTGCCCCTGGCGCATCGCGGAGGGGACGCAGAGAACATGCTATTTCTGTCCAAAATTGGACATTTTGGAAATCGATCCGGCTTGTTTTAAGTCGAGTCGAGACCATTTTCTGAATTTCCTGTGCTGATCGCAAATCCGATCTCAGAT
>DF363954.1:0-17324 GCA_000787875.1 Solanum virginianum | reverse complement strand
ATCCGATCTCAGATTTTTCATTAGAGCTTGGGAAGATGCATTGTGCGCATGATGCATTTTAGGGGCATTTTGGTAATTTTTAGGGGGTGTTACATCGTCTCCCCCTTGGAATCATTCATCTTCGAATGATGAGTAAAGGTCGGATAGAAACACGAATAACCCCAGAACTCATCTCATATCTCACTTGGGAATACTCGAACCCTCACTATCCATTATCTATCTATCTCTGTCTTAGACATGGGGATCGAAATAAAACAACGTGAGTTGTCTGGAAGCATAAGCTATCACCTTCCCTCTCTGTATAAGCACACACCACAATCCAACTCTGGATGCATCACAATACATCAGGAAGTCACCCGTATCATCTGGCAAGGTCAATACTGCGGAACTGATAAGAATAAGAATATTTACCTTCAACATCGTCATCACTTGGCATGAATATATGCGGGTATTTGAGTTTCATTGCTTCCTCAACTTCCCACGTAGCTTCCTTAACAAACTGATTCTTCTATAAAACTTTAACGGAGGCTATGTCTTTATTGCTCACCTTACGAACCTGTCGGTTAAGAATCTGAACTGGAATTTCCTCGTATGATAAGTTGTCCTGCACACCCATACTCTCCATAGGAATTACTAAGGCTGGATCCCCCAAACACTTCCTCAGCATAGATACGTGAAACACTAGGTGAACATCCGTCTATCTCGGAAGGCAAGTCTAACTCATAAGCAACTTTCCCAATCCTTCTTACAATCTGGTATGGTTTGATATAACTGGGACTCAGCTTCCCCTTCTGGCCAAATATTATGACACCCTTCATGGGTGACTCCTTCAAGTACACTCAACCATCTACTTCGAACTCCAAGTCTCTTCTTCTCACATTCGTATATGACTTTTTGCGACTCTGGGCTGTCTTCAACCTTTCCTTGATGACTTTCACTTTCTCCATAGACTTGTGTACAAGGTCAAGCCTAATAAATTTAGCTTTACCTACCTCAAACCAGTCTATCGGTGATCTACACCTCCTCTTATATAATGCCTTATATGGGGCCATCTGAATGCTGGCATGATAGCTATTATTGTACGCGAACTCAATCAACGGTAAGTGATCATCCCAACCTCCCTTGAAGTTAATAACACTTGCCTTCAACATGTCCTCCAAAGTCTGAATAGTGCGCTCTGCTTGCCTGTCTGTCTGAGGGTGAAAAGCAGTACTCAAATTCACCTTCGTACCCAATCCCTTCTGGAAGGATCTCAAAAATTGAGAGGTGAATTGAGCTCCTCTGTCCGAGATGATGGAAAAAGGAACCCCATGCAACCTCACAATCCCAAAAATATACATTTGAGCATACTCCTCAGCAGTGTAAGTTATTTTGACTGCTAAGAAATGAGAAGATTTTATCTTCCGGTCAACAATCACCCATATTGAATCATGCTGCTTTCGGGATCAGGGTAAGCCCGTCATAAAGTCCATATTGATCGTCTCTCACTTCCATTTTGAAATTTCAAAATTCTGCGCCAAGCCACATGGTTTCTGATGTTCAACCTTAACCTGTTGGCAATTAGGACACTTAGAAATAAATTCAGCAATGTCCTTCTTCATCCCGTTCCACCAATAGAATTCCCTCAAGTCGTGGTACATCTTGATGGAGCCAGGATGGATAGAATATCTTGTGCTATAAGCCTCGACCATGATTCTGTCTCAAACACCATCAATATCAGGTACACATAATCTCCCTTGATATCTCAATACCCTATCTCCCCATTTGGAGAAAACCATCACCTTCTGCTTGTGAACCGCTTCTTTCTATTGGAGTAAGACAGGGTCTTGGTCTTACTTTTCTTTCACCTCAGACACTAAGTTCTGAACATTGACCCCGCCTTTGTTGTTCTCCTCAATTTGCACTCCCAATCAAGCTAATCTATGCACTTCCTTAGCTAATTCTTTTTTCCCCTCCTTCACATGGGCAGTGCTACCCATAGATATCCTGGTAAGAGCATCAACAACAAGTTAACCTTACCCGGGTGGTAGAGAATGCTCAGATCATAATCCTTGAGCAACTCTAGCCACCTCCTCTGTCGAAAGTTGAGCTCTTTCTGACTAAACACGTACTGCAATCTCTTATGGTCAGTGAGCACATCCACATGTACTCTATACAAATAGTGATGCCAAATCTTAAGTGCGAATACCACTGCTCCCAACTCTGGATATGGGTCGGGTAATTCTTCTCATGGATCTTGAGTTGTCTGGAAGCATAAGCTATCACCTTCCCTCTCTGTATAAGCACACACCACAATCCAACTCTGGATGCATCACAATACATCAGGAAGTCACCCGTATCATCTGGCAAGGTCAATACTGGTGTGGTAGTCAATTTAGTCTTCAATTCCTGAAAGCTCTTCTCGCATGCCTCAGATTATTGAAACTTGGCCTTCTTCTGCGTTAGCTTTGTCGAGGGGGCTGACAGAGAAGAGAAACCTTCAACAAACATGCGATGGTGCCCTGCCAAACCCAGGAAACTTCTTATTCCTGTTAGAAAAGTTGGTCTTGGCTAGTTCTTAACGGCCTCAATCTTCTGCGTATCCACCCGAATACTATCTCCCAAAACAACATGGCTTAAGAAAGCCACTGACTTGAGCCAAAACTCACACTTGGAGAGTTTTGCATACAACTCATGATCTTTGAGTGTTTGGAAAACCACTCTAAGGTGATTAGCATGCTCCTCTTCATTCCTCGAGTATACCAGAATGTCATCAATTTCATACAACTCATGGTCTTTAAGCATTTTCAAAACCACTCTAAGGTGGTTAGCATGCTCCCCTTTATCCTAAATATATCAAAATATCATCAATAAACATGATCACGAACATATCAAGATACGGTCTGAATACCCTGTTCATCAAGTCCATGAAAGTTGTATGCACCCTGAAGCTGGTCAAAGAGATCATCTATTCTGGGAAGAGGATACTTATTTTTTATGGTAACCTTATTCAACTGCTGGTATTCTATACACATCTTAAAAGACCTATCTTTCTTTTACACGAATAGGACAGGAGCACCCCAAGGTAAGACACTAGGCCTTATGAAACCTTTCTCTAACAAGTCTTTCAATTCTTATCCTCCTAATACTTTAAGACAGGCTCATTAGGAAACTAGAATTTAACAATCCAGGTTTTACAGACAACAGGAACATAACAAGCATGGAGCCAATCCATGCCCATTATTATGTCAAAATCAACTATCTCTAACTCTACCAAATTAGCTAAAGTGTCTCTATGATAAATAGACACCACACAATCCTTGTAAACCCACTCAACTAGGATAGATTCATTGGTAGGAGTAGAAACAGAAAAAGGTTTATGCAAACACTCCGGAAGAACCCCAAACTTACTAGCCATATAAGGGGTCACAAAAGACAACGTGGCACTCGGATCAAGTAATGCATAGAAAACATAAGTAAAGGCACGAAGCATACCCATGACCACCTCTGGTATAACCTTCTGCTCTGTTGGTTACCTATAGTGTACAGACGGTTCATCCCACCTCCTGTACCCGTAGTAGTACCACCCTTCTGTTAGTTACCCGCTGGAGGTGTTGTCGAAGACTGAGCTCTACCACTCTCCTCACCTCGCCTCCTCTTTGGACACTCAAAACTGAAATGACCAGCCCGACCACATACATAGCACATATCTTTACCAGCATAGTACTCACCCAGGTGAAGCTTACCACACTTTTTGTAAGGTGGCTTTTCCCTCGTACCTTGGGTCACACTGGCCTGAGATTAGGTGCCTGGGGTCCTAAAATTCTGATAACCTTGAGATTCTAATCATACTTGAATGCTACATGGGTGCACTTGCTGTAGATGGTATGAGATATGATGATCTCTTTCAAAAATAAGATTTGTGACCTCTATGCTGTCTCTGTGGGCTAGGCTCATGTCCCGCTGACTTTGCCTTTCTGTTCAAATGCGCTTCTCTATCCCTCTTCTTGTCCTCCTTTATCTGCTGGGCATACACCATAAGTCTAGAGATGTCTATACCAGGGATCAACAAGGCAACCTTAGACTCTTTCTGCACATGCTTAGCCAGCCCAGACACAAACCTCCTCATCCTTATCTTCATGTCCTTCACCATCTCTAGAGCATAGCTCGACAGTTTGATTAACTTAAGGCCATACTCCTTCATAGTCAACCCTCCCTGTTTCAGATTCACAAACTCATCCGCCTTAGCCTCCCTCAACTCTTGTGGAAAGAAATGATCAAGAAAGGTGGCTTCAAACTCCTCCAATATTGTAGGCTCCGCATCCTCACCTTTACTTCCTTCCCACTAAGCTGGTAGGATGCAAGCTCAACTCTCTCAATCTCAGTCACATGCATGGCCCTCAAAACTTTGTACATCTCATTAATAAAATTCTATGGGTCCTCCTCCACCTTCGACCCTGTATACATAGGTGGGTTCATTCTCAAGAAGTTCGAGCCTGAGAACCATGGCTATTTCCCTGGGAGGGCACCAACTGAGTCAGCATGGCGATTGCTCTTCTGAATTCTACCTCAGTAGTGGGAGTTGGCTAGGGCTGAGCAGGGGGTCCCCAAGGGGAGCTAGGGCATCTCTCTAAGCGGAGCTAGGGCATCTCAGTCTAAATCAGAGCCTCCAGTTGGGTATTCTCAACAATGGGAGCTAGGGCATCTCTCTGAGCGACAGTTCTCTTGGGTGGCATTTTCTGTAAGCGTAAAATGCACAAGTTAAAGGCAGGATTTCACAAGTTAACTTTATAGCACGATATCAAATCATAGAAGAAGGGTAACACTTCCTAATGTCTTATAGCCCCCTGCTTATGAATTGTGGTGCACAACATACCTATAAACAAGACTCTACTAGACACAATTTCATAGATTCCCTAGGACACTTGAACTCTTGGCCTTGGTACCAAGTTTGTCATGCCTCGGGACGGTACTCTAGATGTGAATGATACTTGGAGACTATTGTTAGCCCCCAAGCAGACCACCTAGTCTCATTTGCCTTCATTCAGACAATTCATCACCAGAAGAAATAAGATAATAATTGTAATACAATTCTCTCTGTCAGCTCAATACTATCACTATCAATCTATCTAGAAGAAATAGAATACCAAAACAAAAATTTGAATGTAAAGAAAGGAGAAGGAAAGAACCCCAACATCAATATTAACGTCTACATCTACGAAGCCTCTATACTATAGTCTGAGACGGTACTATGACAGGCCATGACTATCAAAAATCAAGTAAAAGACTATCAACAAAACAAAATAAACATCCTCCTAATACAGGGGAGGACTCACCACTATCTGGAATAGAGTGCTCTGAACATCAACGATCGGGCTGTTGAATTCCTCGGTCTATCTAATTTGAATCATAAAATGATGCAGCACTAGAGGGGCATTAGTACGTGAAATATACTATATGTAAAATGGGCTAAAGAATAGTAAACAATATGCAATCACTCCTTAATCACTTAGCCTCACCTCAGAGTAAAGGACAAGGCTTTATCACCTCACTATCCCTCATAATGAAAGGTAAAGACTAGAGGCATACCTTTCACTAGGGGTGGAAAAGTTAAGCCCAACCCACCCAAAATAACCCAACCCATTAATCCGCCCAATTATTAGCTCAACCTATCTCAACCCAACCCATTTCAACCCATTTAAAAATGGGTTGATATTCCATCCAGTACCTTTTCGGGGTAAAAGACGAGTCTGTCAGTAGATCCAAAAGTCTGTCAAGTCCACTTTTGGGACAAAGGAAAAATCCGCTTTCACGGTCCAATCCTCTCCTATGCTGGCCATGTAGTTAATAAGTATGAGCGGGACTCACTCTTACCCATTTCAGTGCTATTACTGCTCCTAGGACTCAATATGCTCATAAGTCTATCAGTTCATCAAGAACTCTCATCCCCCAACCTCTACGGGCAAGACTATCTTTCCAAATTCCAGGGAAAATATCCCCATTCAACTCTATCAATATTAATTTCAGCTATCACAGTCATCAACACACTCACCTCCGAACTCAAACTTAGTCACACATTACATTTAGACAATCAGGCACATGGAAGAACAATTCTATGCTTTTGGGTAGCCTTTACATACCAGGGAATGAGATTCTTCAAATAATTGGAAGGTCTCTTGAAAAACCCTTGCGTTCTCTCCTCTTCTTCTTTCAGGCTTACGTAAAAATACTTAGAAAAAATTATGGGTTTCTACCTTTTATGTACAAAAATACACTTTAAAATAGTTTTGAGGATATTAAAATGTATTGGGAAAGACGAAATTGCCCTTGCCAAATTAAAAGAAAGAAAAATAATTTTTTGAACATAGGTGCCCGTCGCGGGGGGTGGGTGGGTAGGGGGCACACTAGTGTTTTTCGCAACTTTTTTGTAAGTTCAATTCCCATCCAAAAAAGCAAGAAAAGCTTAAGTATTGCTCCGCACCCCTGGCGCGTCGCAGAGGGGACGCAGAGAACACATTTTTTCGGGTCGAGACCACTTTCTGACTCAATTTTCCGTGCAAATCGCAAATTTGGTCTTGGATTTTCCATCAGAACTTGAAAAGATGCATTATGTGCACGATGTATTTTAGGAGAATTTTGGTAATTTTTACGGGGTGTTACAAAAGCACCCCATAGAGAGATGCTCAGCCTTATGAATCCCTTCTCTAGCAAATCTCTCAACTACTGCTTCAACTCCGCAGGGGCCATTGTATATGGCGTAATAGAAATAGTGTAGGTATCGGGGAGAACATCAATTACAAAGTTGATCTCCCTATCATGAGGGACTCCAGGTAGATCCTCAGGAAATATCTCAAGGAATTCGCTCACGATCGGGACGGACTCAAGAGTAGGAGGCTCAACATCATTAGATTTAAATTGCACAAGGTGATAGGTACATCCCCTAGAGATCAATCTTCGAGCCTTGAGATAAGAAATAAACCTACCCTTCAGTGTAATAGAATATCTCTTTCGCTCAATGATGGACTAATTCAAAAACTAGAATTTTATAGTCTGGATTCTGCAATCAACAGAGGCATAACAGGTATGGAGCCAATCCATGCCAAGGATCACATCAAAATAAACCATCTCTAACTCAATCAAATCAACAAGAGTATCCCTAAGATAGATGGACACCACATAATCTCTATAGATTCTTTCGGCTTGAATAGACTCACCAATAGGAGTTGAAATAGAAAATGGCTCAAGCAAACACTTAGAAAGGATCTCCAATCTACCAACCATATATGGTATCATAAAGAAATAAGTCGCACACAAATCAAGTAAAGCATAATAATGAAAGGTAAAGACTAGAGGCATACCTTTCACTAGGGGTGGAAAAGTTAAGCCCAACCCACCCAAAATAACCCAACCCATTAATCCGCCCAATTATTAGCTCAACCTATCTCAACCCAACCCATTTCAACCCATTTAAAAATGGGTTGATATGCAGGCCGAATTAATTTGAGAGAGATCTTGTTAAATTATTTTCAAAACACTTTTTTTCAATGTGATATACCCATTTAAAAATGGGTTGATATGCAGGCCGAATTAATTTGAGAGAGATCTTGTTAAATTATTTTCAAAACACTTTTTTTCAATGTGATATTTTTATATAGCCATAATAAAGAAAAATATAATTTAATTAAGTACTAAAATATCGAAAAAGAACAAATAAAATAAGTAAAATTTAGTAAAAATTGGATCAAGTTGGGTCTTGACCCGTTCTATAACTCATTTTGACCTAACCCATTTTGATCCAAGCAAATTTTGGTTGGGTTGGGTCTTAACCCATTCAAATTTGACTCAACCCGCCCAATTGCCACCCCTCCTGTTACAGTATCTAGTGTAACCTCCTGGTCCTGTCGATTCCCCATTGCATTTAGATAGTTTGTCCTACCGCCTGCCCTTGGTACAACATCTCTCTGGTTATCCCTTGCTAGTGGTGTTGTGGTAGAAGACTGGGCCTTGTTGCCTTAAATTGGGCACTCTCTCTAAAAATAACCCCGCTAGCCACAATTTTAGCAACCATTCCCTCCATCTCTATATTCTCCCAGGTGCATCCTGCCAAATTTTCCCTAAGGTGGCTTCCCTTTCGAGCCAAGGGTCACACTGGCTTGAGATTGTGAACCTTTTGCTCTAAATTTTGGCTGACCTTGGGACCTTTGATCATACTTATTATTCGAGGCTGGTATACTGGCTGAAGATGGTGCATAACTAGTGGACCTCTTCTAAAAGTAAGACTTTTCTCCCTTATTCTGCTTAGTCTGATTGGGCTCAGGCCCTGATGACTTGGCCATCTTACTCAAATGTTCCTCTGTATCTTTCTTCTTATCCTCATTAGTTTGCTAGGCATAGATCATAATTCTGGAGATACCCATGCCGGAGATCAGCAATGTCGTTTTGCACTTTTTTTTTAGATGTCTACCTAACCCAGATATGAACTTTCTCATCCCCACTCTTATATCCTAGACTATCTCTGGGGCATACCTAGATAACTGGATGAATTTTAGGCTATACTTTTTAATATTCAGTTCCTCCTATTTCATATTCACGAACTCCTCAATTTTGGCCTCTCTCAACTCCTGAGGAAAGAAGTGGTCAAGGAAGGCACTTTCAAACTCATCCCAAATAATAGGCGTAGCATTCTCACCTTGACTCTCCTCCTACTGATTGTACCAAACATTAGCCACATCCTTGAGCTCATAGGCAGCAAGCTCATCTCCCTCAGTCTCAGTCGCATGCATCAATTTAACACTTTCCACATCTCATCAATGAAATTCTAAGGGTCTTCCTTAACCTTCAACCCGGTGAAGACTGATGTGTTCATCCTCAGAAAGCCTCTCAGTCTGGTGGTAGCTATTGGCTCTTGAGAGCTAGAACTAGGAGTCTGTGAACTCTGGTTCCCACTCTGATCAGCTACTAGTTGGGTGAGCAAACTCATAGCTCTGAAGTTATCCTCTAGGGTAGGAGCAGGTGGAGCAATAGGTGTCTGTGGGACACCCGTGGCTCTAGCTGGTCTATATTGACCCCTCATTTCCATTTGAGTAGGCATCACTGGGGTCGGGTTCGCAATATTTTTAGCTAGGGTACTTATTTCAGTGATGGTACGCTTTAAAGACATGTTCTGTAAATGCATAATCCACGAGTTAGAAAAGAGCTTGTAGAGTTTTAACAATATCGTACGAACTTAGAAAACAATAAAGTGTAACAATTCCTAATGTCCTATAACCTCTTGCTTATAAAGTGTGCTACAAAATACACCTATAAACAAGACTCTACTAGAACGACTTCATAGACTCCCTAGGACTCTTGAACTCTGTGCTCTGGTACCAAGTTTTTCACGCCCCGAAAGGGTACCCTTGGCATGGTCGGCACTCAAAGAACCATTTCTGATTTTCCAAGTAAATCACATGACCTCATTGTCACATCAACTCGATAGTGGAAGAAAATAATCAAATAAAATAAAACATTATATGGTAAATATAACTCATAAAATATATATTCCAATTAATAAATATAGAAATAAGTAATACTTAACAAATTCTCTATTCACGGTCTATGAATCCTTTAATCAATAATCTAGAGGTACCATGACAAGTCATGGATACCCCAATCAAAGAAATAAAGTAATACTAAATCAAAATCAAGGAAAAAGAGCCTTTCCAAAAAGTAGGAAGGGCTTACCAACTTTGAAAATGCACTGAACTGGACCTCAATGATGCGCTAGCTGAAGTTCTCTATCACCTATATCTGCATTGTGAAACAATATAGGTCCAAATGGATGCCAGTATATGGAATATACTGGTACGTAAAATAGCTCACGAAAGTAAAGCTAAACTTACTCACCTCAACTCAACAACTCATAACTCAACCCAAAAGAAATGCAAGTTTTTAATATAAATCATGCTTTGGAAAATGGATTCAGTAGAAATAAATTTAGTTTCAAAATACTATGCTTAATTAGTGTTTACTCAGGAGTTTCTCTTAATCGATATCCAATCCCACCACATTTTGTTTAGTGATGTACAATGAAGGCGACATCATTGCTATGCCAAGCCTAAACTTGCCAAGGAAAAGAACGATCAACTCTGTCATGGATCTATAGTAAATGTCTCTTTTATGGAACAAAGGTCTCCAGAGCATGTTTTATGACTATCCTACACTAGCCATGTAGTTCTGTGGATAAGAGTAGTTATGTACTTGCTTTCAACTTGGTGTTTGATACTTCTCCTAAGACTAAAACATGCTCAACTCATCAATCAACTCAAATCTCAACCTCATTAATTAGGTTATCTCAACTCAGCTTATCTCTATGTCTCATCAACTCAATCAATCAGGGGAAATCAACCAGACTCAAATCAGGCTCAAACGGTCATTTGAGCTCATCAATTAGACTCATCATGGAATGCAAGCAAAATGTAGCAATGGACATGAAATTATAGTACAATGTGCTCCTCACCCTCAATTATGCTCAATTTACTCGACTCAGATAATCAAACTCAAACCTCAACTCAACCTATGTATAGATTTTATAAAAGTAATTCAATTTAGTATTTATGATATCAAGTATAAAATGTATACGTAAATCTCATATCAATGGTTGTGCAATGCAATAATTATCTCATATATCATCATAAGAATTCATAATAAATGCTGAAATTTGGTTTGTATAAGATAGGATTTTCAAAACTCAACTCTTATTCTCAATTTCAACTCAAGTAAGTGGATGGACATGTGAACAAACAAGGTTCAACACTTTAGGAAGCCTTGCATACCTAGAAATAGAAGAGACAATCAACCTTTAATCAATCCTTGCGCTTAAACTAGAAGCCCTTGCTTTTTTTCCTCCTCTGATGCTCTCAAGAATTCTTTAGTGTGAATGAAAGGTGAAAATACTCTTAGAGTTTTGTTGTAAGACTTTAATTAAGTCCAAAATGTCCAAGGGTTGGAATAAAAAAGGGCAGGAATAGACAAAAAATACCCTTTTTAAAAATTACGAACAGCTTCTACAAGACCACATCTACGGGTCGCAGATCTTTTTACGAGCTGTGGATGATCTGTTATAGGTAAGGGGTTCAAAAGTTTGAGTTATTAGAATTGTCATAGAATCCACAAAACCTCTTCTACAGGCGATCAATATTTCTATGGGCCGTTTGATAACTCATAACTAAATATATTGAAAAGTTGATTTTTGGGTCACCAACTCACGAGACCTAATCTACGGGTCTTGTATTATTTTACGAGCCATATGTTGTCTCGTACATGGGCCTCAGACTTAGAAAATTTTATCAAGTCACCTGGGGACCTACGAGGCCTCATCTACGGGCTTTAGATGGCCCTCATGGTTTCACTTCTAATAATTTTTCTTAATATTTTCTCAGTTTTCTCTGTACATCTACTTAGACTAGGTGGAAAGAATTAGGGGGTGCTACAAAAGGTTGGGGAATTTTTTAAATGCCCCACATTTGCATAGGAATGCCCCATAATCATAATTTCCATATATCTAAAAATTAGGGATATTTAAACACCCCTCTTCGTAGCTCGAAAAGACCCTATGATGCATTTTTTTAAATATCTCAAAACTCATTTAGAATTTTGCAAATCCCACTTCATATTTTTGTTCAGATGGCAAACTTATTTGGGAAAATAAGTACCTACAAGGTATACTTTGTCCGTGCCAAGAAAAATAATTTTTTGTGAAACTTCACAATGAAAGAAATAATGAAAGTTTTAGTACCTACAAGGTATACTTTGTCCGTGCCAAGAAAAATAATTTTTTGTGAAACTTCACAAAAATAGTAGTTGTCCGCGACCAGTCCGCGACGCAGACTAGTGTAAAAATTTCTGAAAAAATTCTTTTTTACTCCAAGGCAATTGGGTAATAATCCAATACCTATATATACGAAAATCCTTTATTGTTTAGCTGTTTTGAGCCTAAAAACTCACCAAAACCCTCTCAAATTCCTCTCTAATCTTCATCAAATTCTCCATCCATTCTCAAGGTTTTCAAGAAGTTTCGTTGGAATTTGAGAAAACCAAGTCAAGCCCCAAGTCCTTCTCAAGTTTTCTTCAAGAAACTCCAAGATTAAGGTATGTGGATTTCAACCATTGGTTCCTTTAACCCATGGTGCTCAATCTTCCTTTTTATATAAATTTCATGTTTTCAAGTTGGTTTATCTATGAGTATATCTTATTATGAATTTTAAGTATAAACTATATTGGGGGTTTATGAAATGTTGTTCAACTATGCATGTTTTGAGCTATGGAGCTATGATCTATTGTGTGAATTAATTAGGGGTTTTGATGTATCTTGCAAGAGGTATTACCTAGTGTTGGTGGGTTGATTTACATCAATTTTCTCACATGATTTTACTCTTGAATTGCATGATTTTTAACTAGCCAAGTGTTCACTCTTGAATTGCATGATTTCACACACCCGCCAAGTGTTTGATAAAATGTCTTGTTAAGGATTCTTGAGTTATTGAGAGTTTATTGCATGGCTTACAAGTCAAGTGGCTTTAGGATGATGAGAGGAATGTACGTATGTGTTGAATTCATGATGGGCTTATTGCATGGCTTTTGAGTTAAGTGGCTTTAGGATGATGAAATGAATGTGGGTATATGTTGAATTCATGAAAAGTACCTATGGGGTTGCAAGTATATTGTTGGGTTTCATGTTGTTGTGTTCTTGAGAAAATTGAGAAGCCCTTTCTTGATGCTTGAAATGTAATGGTTTGATGAGTTATTTCTATGACTCCTACCGAAAAGATTATATCGTAAGGTATGGACATTCTACCGAAAAGGCCATGCTGTAATGTAGAATGACTAATGGTTCCTACCGAAAAGATTATATCGTAAGGCAAGAACATCTTACTACGCCTATCAAAAAGGCCATGCCGTAAGGTACAAATCATGATTCCTACCAAAAATATCATATCATAAGGTGTGGATATTCTATCAAAAAGGCCATGTCATAAGGTCGAATGAATTACAGCTCCTACCCACAAGATTATATCGTAAAGTAGGGGACGTCTTATACTACCTATCAAAAAGACTATATTGTAAGGTAAGGGTATTTGTAACACTCTTCAAAAACGTTATACCATAAGGCGAGTGGATGGCTATTTGGCTCACCTTATGCATGTGGGTGAAAGGTTTGAGTATGTATTCCATATTGAGTTTGCATTCCTTGATTATGATTTACAAGCATATTTTTCGTTAAGCATTGATCATGCATGCCATATTAATGTTATACTTATCCTTTGCTTATAATTATGCATTTTTATGTTGTCTATCCCTTGATTGCATTGCATCCTACATACTTAGTACATTCAAACGTACTAATGCATACTCACTACTAAAAAACTATGAAAATGCGACAGACTGCGTCGCTCCAAAATGCCATGGACAAAAGGACGCAGTCCGTCGCTTTTGTGTATATATTATTATTTTTAATATATTTTTATATTAAGCGACGGACTGCGTCTAAAAGTTTGTCTCTTTTTCTCGCGGAATATTTTGCCATTTTTTTAATTTTAATAAATAATTATTTTTAAATAATAGCGACTCCGTGTCACTCCCCGAGCCTACATCTTGGACGTGGCCGGCACTCAGAAATCATTGTTGGTTCCCAAACAAACTACTTGACTCAATTCACTTATTCAACTAGTGGAAGATTTAATAAAACGATAAATCATTGTTGATTTTCAAGAGAACCTCTTGGCTCAATTCACTTATACAATTAGTGGAAGATTTAATAAAACGAAAGAAAGTACTCAAGTGGACATGCAAATTCTCATGTAAAATAATTTTATATCTTGTATTAAAATAACTCAATATTTCCATTGAAAGAAATAATGAAAGTTTTTCAAAATTGACTCTGAAAGTAATATAGACTCTACTATTCTCTATCTAGCTCAGTCTATGAAACTTCTATCAACTCATAAGAAGGTGCCAAGACATGTTCAAGGCTACCTCAAGACAACAAAAAAAAGGAATGAACTAAAGTAAAATGTTTCCTCCGAAAGTAAGGAAGTCTCACTATTGTCTGCGACTGAATAGATCTTCAATGAAGTGTTTGCTGAGGATCTCTAAAACCTGTACCTACATTATGAAATAATACAGAGCCGAGTGGCATTAGTACATGGAATGTAGGGTATGTAAGATGGCCAAAAAGTATTAAGAACAAGATACTCACTTTAAAATTGAACTTTGAGATAGCTTAATCGACAAAAGTATGTCATGCAAGTAAAACATATGTTTTTGAACTTGTTTAAAAGTGAAACTTAATATAAAGAAATACTAACTTTAATGCATTAATGAACACAACTCAATATATATAAAAATTATGATACTCAAATGCTCAACTCTGCAAATAGCTCAACTCAATTAAGTATACAACATAATAAAAAGAAATACTTTAATAAAGAAATAATAAATCTCAGTCTGTAAAATAATAAACTTTACTTCTTGGAGAGTTTCTCTAACCGACAACAATCACTATAAGCTTAATGATGATATAACATCTTGCCCACGCTGCCAGAGCCATCTCATACTTTGCCGGGGTAAGGAACAATAACTAGGGGAATGGATCCATCCCAAAACTAGGTCATCTCAGTGGCGAGTGAGGAGTTGTACGTTAGTACAATCCTATCCTACGCTGGCTATGTAGTTTATGACTTCAAGTTATTATTATTACTCTCACTCATATTGGTGCTCAATACTACTCCTAAAATCATTAATTATATGCTCATACTTAACATAATATTCTTGCTCAAACTATTACTTTCTTCTCTTTGGGACTTAGCCCAACTTAATATTCTCTTTTCTCAAAACTGTCTAAAATCATAGGCTTCATGCTTCACTATTCATAAAATACTTATACTAATATTTTTCTTGAGTTTAAAGAAAGATATCAAGATTCATAGATTTTTGTAGTAACTTTGGGGTTTAACAATTAAAAGTAGTATCTCAACTTAAGACCCCAATTTAGTAGAAGATTCTAGAAAATGTCATGTTTTTCTTCAAAAACACATTAAATCATGCATCATCTCATCAAAACATATTCCCCAACATGCAACTCTTTGTACTCAATAAAAAACATATATAATATTAGTTTAAATTACTCTTTTACAATGCATAAATCCCCAACATGCAACTCTTTGTACTCAATAAAATACATATATAATATTAGTTTAAATTACTCTTTTATCAATGCATAGAAAAGTCATCATCTTAACTAGAACATGTAAACCTTTATTCAAAATACTTGTTTAATGCATGAAAAATCATCAATCTCAAAATTAAAGAATGTATAGGAAATTCATGATCATCAACTTCCTTATGGTTCATGGGAAAATATCGACGAACGAAAATTCCAACAATATAAGATATAGTAATAATTATAATCTCAGTGCATAAATATATCTAACTCAATGGAAGATGAATTAACTCATTTAGAATTTAAGAATTAGGGTAAGACTCTATTTGAACTCAATTATGGAGAATATACATGCGGGGCGCGTGGATGAACTTAGTCCAACGCTATGGGTAGCCTTACATACTTGAAAAGTTGATATTACCATCGAAGTTCAATAAATACTCACTTTCTTAGAGAAATCCTCAATCTTGGTAGTTCTTTTAAAGTGAAGGAACTTGGAAGGACATTGGTTGAAGAAATTCTCTTGGATTCTTGAATTCTTGACTTAGAATCTTTGAAGTTCTTGATGAAGAACCCTAATTTTTGAAAATGAAGAATCAAGAAATCCTTTCTTGGGATTCTTGAATTCGTCTTCTTAAAACCCTAGGTTATGATTTAAAATCCTATTAGAGATTCATGAATAGATAAAAATATTTAGGTTGGGTAGCTTGAAATTTATGACTAATAACTTACCTTGATGGAGAAATCTTGAAAGCTTATCCTAACTTGATGATTTTCTTGATGATTATTGAGCGTTCATGTTTAGGAATGAAAGAGAGGGTTTTTAATTATGAAAACTGACATATGTGTTTTAGGACCTTAAATAGACCCCCAAAGGTTTTAGGATAAATGTACCCTCAAAATAAAAAGAAAAGAAACGTCATAGCTTATCCAGTAAGGATCCGCATCAGGTCCGCGACACGCTTCAGGCGCGGACCTTCAGACAGCTCTGCACTCCTTCACTAAAATGGTCATAACTTTCTGCTTAGAACTGTGATTAAGGCGAAATTGGATGCATTGGAAACCTAATTCAATTATCTTTAATTTAATATATTATGGTCACGTAATTCATTATAATTTAGGAGATATAGTCATTTGAAATTGACCCTTCTATCAACTCATAGGAAAACTTAGTCGGTATTAATTCTTTGGACTTAACTTGATGTAAAAGACCCCTTATGACTCTAAATCACATATAATATATTTTCAATACTTAAGAATTGATTCTAGCATGTATATACGACTTAAAAGTCACTAGTCCATCTAATTGTTATAAAATCTTACGTTAGAACTCAAATGCTAAGAAGGTTTTTAGCTTAACTTCGTAGTAGAGGGTTCATGTGACCTTAGCTCATCTCCAATTCTATTCCCGCATTAAGAAATTGACTTTAACTTGTATATTCAATTAAGAATCATTAACTAAAATCCTATATCATATGAAGGATGACACCGTCTCTGCTAAAAAAAATTTGAGGTGTTACATTCCATCTGTCGCATATATATATTAAATATTGCGATGGACAATGCGACAACGTTTGTCGCTATTTTTAATGTATTAAATAAATATTTTAATAAAATAAAAGTGACAGATGGCATCCCCCTTCCGTCACTTTTTTAGTCAATGGTCAAACAAGTTTAATGAAGGATGACGGATTTAATGACGTTGTCCGTCGCCCCTAACCGAACATAAAAAAAAATTCTGACGTGGAAGTCATTTTTCCCCCTTTCAAACATTCATGTCTCTCTAAACCAAAAACCCTAGCAGACCCGCCACCGCCCCTTCGTCCATGACCACCGTTCGCTACCAGCGCCGCTATCTTTTCGTCGTCTCCTCCTCCCCACAGGTAAGGTAACTAATTTTTCCTCTCTTTTTTGCTTCATTTTTAGTATTATTTAGTTATTTTATGTTTTTGTTTTAATTTTATAATTTGTTAGCTTGCCCATTTCACTTTTATTGTTGAAATTAGGATACTAGAAATATTATTTTGTATATTATATTGTGAACAAGTAAATGAAATTATTATTTTTATTTTTGTGGGTAAATTTTAAATTTAACTTTTGGAAATTAGTTTATGAATTGAGTTATTTTGTGTTGGAATAGTATTGT
>DF363955.1:1921-12355 GCA_000787875.1 Solanum virginianum | reverse complement strand
CTCGACTCCTCCAAGGCCACTCCTATCTTGTTTCAGATATGCTCATTTCTAATTCTATCGCTCCTAGTATGCCTACACAGTTACTACAGAATCCTCATCTCCATTACTTTATCTTCTAAATGTGACGGTGCTTGACTGATCAACGCTCCATCCAATACAACATAGTTGGTCTAACTACCACTCTATAACCTGCCTTTAAGTTTTGTTGGCACCTTCTTATCACACAATACTCTGGATGCGAGCCTTTATTTGATCCACCTTGCACCAATACGATATGTGACATCATTGTCAATTTTTCCATTTCCTTGGATAATAGACCCAAGATACTTGAAGCTTCCTCTCTTTTAGATGGCATGTGAATCAAGACTCACTTCCATGTGATCAGGCGTTACGTCATTGAATGTGCATTCTAAATATTCTGTCTAGGTTATATTCAACCTGAACCCTTTACACTTCGGGGTTTGTTTCCAAGCCACCAATTTAGCATTAATTCAACCAAGGGTCTTGTCAATCAGTGCTATGCTATCTGCAAATAACATACACCATGACACCTCACCTTAAATTCTCTGTCATATGTTTCACCAAGGCAAATAAAAATGAGCTAAGAGCTTATCCGTTTTGCAGTTCGATCACAATTGGAAAATGCTCAGTCTCCTTTAGTGGTCTTGGCTCCATCATACATATCTTTGATCACCTTAGTCTACGCCACAGAGACACCGTTAGCCTCCAAGCATCTCTATGAAACCTCCCTTGTTTTGTTACCTTTAAATTCCAAAAAAAATAAAACCCTCCCTTGTTTTTCTAGGTCGATGAACACCATGTGAAGACCCTT
This sequence comes from Solanum virginianum, assembly GCA_000787875.1. Taxonomy (NCBI): domain Eukaryota; kingdom Viridiplantae; phylum Streptophyta; class Magnoliopsida; order Solanales; family Solanaceae; genus Solanum; species Solanum virginianum. Next base: position 11,523 of record DF363955.1, on the reverse strand, counting down.
CTTCTCTCCTACACTTCTCTATTGGTCTCCTAACAACATGGGTGTATTTTGTAGTTGATCATCCTGACATGCATCCTAAATGGTTCTCCAAAAGAGACACACCCCTCCTCACCCTTAGCTCCACCACCCTCTCCCAAACTTTCATAGTATGACTTAGCAGCTTTATACCACTATAGTTGTTGCAACTCTGAATATCATTCTTGTTCTTGTACAATGGAATGATAGTACTCCACTTTCACTCCTCGAGCATTTGTGCTATCTTAAAAACATCATTAAGCGATCTAGTCAGCCACTCCATATATGCCCTGCCTCTGCTCCTCCAAGATTCCATCAGGATCTCGTCTGGCCTGATCGCTTTTCCCAGTGCATCCTACTAATAACACATTTAACCTCCTTCACCTTTATACACATGCAACACCCAAAATTGCGACGCCTCTCTGAGTACTCCAACTCCTCCAGCACGATGGCTCTATCCCCCTCTTCATTCCAAAGTTTATGGAAGTACAACTTCTATCTTCGTCTAATGAGCAGCCCTCGACTGGACTTTGCCTTTCTCGTCCTTGATGCAGTTCACTTAGTCTAGATCGTCGGCCCTCCTTTCTCTTGCCTTGGCTAGCCTATACAACTTTTTTTCCCTGGCTTTACCCTCTAATACTCTAATTCGTCATACAAGCATTAACTGCCATGTTAGCGTCCTCCGTCGCCGCTTTGTACTTTTTCCTAATTCATCCACTTTTCTTCCTCATCCTTGCTATCCACCAGTTTCCCATATGCCACTTTTTTTGCCTCCACTTTCCCTTGAGCTTCTCCATTCCACCTTCAGTCCCCTCGATGTTAATTCAGCCTACCTCTTGACATCCCCAAGACCTTTCTAGCCGCTTCCCTAATGCAACCGGCAATATTATCCCACATACTATTTGCGTTTCCACTGTTCTCCCAAGATTCTATAGCCATCAACTTCGTCTCGACCTCCAGGGCATTAGCCATAGTTAAATCTTGGGAACTCAATTTAAACAAACGATTTCAGGGTTTAAAATGACTATAAATTGATGAAACCATGATTACAGGAATTGAAAAGATGATGTTCCGATAACCCAAAGCTTTCTTCTTTTCTTGGTCATCCTTGGGAAGGCATCAAGGGTGGCAGTTGGGGTTTGAATGAGAAAGAGGAGAATGAGATTACTCTGCATCAACCTTCTCTTTTTTTTTTTTTTTTTTTTTTTTTTTTTTTTTTTTTTTTTTGTGGTTAATTGTCTTTGATCATTTTGTTTGTGACATTGGGAGCAAACTTATTCACTAATTGGGTTCTGCTTATTTTACAGGTTGATCGCCTCATTGGAAAAGATCATCTATTTAAGCGCAGCATTATCTTGATAAAAACTTGGTGCTATTATGAAAGCCGGCTTCTTGGTGCTCATCATGGCTTGTTTTCTACTTATGCCTTAGAAACTTTGGTTCTGTACATCTTTCATTTTTTTCATACAACTCTAGATGGTCCTTTAGCAGTGAGTTCTCCTGGCATAACTGATGATATTTCAGATTTCTATTTGATATTGATGAGACTAATGACTGATGTTGTGAATTCTAGGTTCTGTATAAATTTTTGGACTACTTCAGCAAGTTTGATTGGGATAACTATTGTGTTAGTCTAACTGGGCCTGTTCGCATATCCTCTTTACCAGAATCTGTTGGTAAGCAATGTGTTCTAGTATTGCAGTTTGTACTGATAGAGTCACCTTTTTGCTTGGTTCCAATGATTTTGTTTCCTATCATGCAGTTGAGATGCCTGAAACTGATGGTGGTGATTTACTGCTCAGCAATGATTTTGTTAGATATTGTCTTGAGAACTTTACAGTGCCTTCTAAAAGTGGTGATTCAAATTCCCGGACAATTCTGCAAAAGCATCTCAACATAATTGATCCTCTAAAGGAAAATAATAATCTTGGTCGCAGTGTCAGCAAAGGTATAATGTCTCCTAAACTTAATTCTCTATTCCTCTTTGATACTACAATGTAATGCTCATGGTAATCAATGTATTTCCCTCTTTGAAACTACAATATGATGCTCATGGTAATCAGTGTATTTTGTGTTGCTATCATATACCATTGGATATGTGGTATTTCATAGTTGTCAGGGCAGGGTTAAAGGATCCAAATTAGGCTTGATTTAATCAAACGTTTTGCACACATAATGTGGTTTTGGATCATAGTCAAGCCAGATTATACCCAGTGGTTTCTGATTATTCTCTTTGCCTATTGAGTATGAAAAAAATATAATCAGATAATTCCTAGGGTTTCCTGATTATGACATTCCAACACCTCGCTTCAAAGAAAAAGACAGGTTTGGTTGTGCGAAGTGAATTTGGACATTGGACCTGTTATTGTTCAAACCTTGTTTCCTTGTCCATTGAGTGATATGTTCTATGGTGTCTTATCTGTTATGCAGGGAATTTCTACCGGATACGAAGTGCCATCAGTTATGGGGCTAGAAAGCTGGAAAGCATTCTTCTACAATCTGAAGATAATATTGTGGAGGAACTTTATAAGTTTTTTCCTAATACTATGGATCGGCATGATATTGGGGAGAGGCCTGATGTTCAAGATCCGAGCTATGACTTCTGTCTTGCCTCTCCTGCTCCAACTTTTGAACCATCACAAATAGAGCAGGGGAAATCTGAATTAAGTTTTGCCAATGATGGTGGTACACATGGAATTTGTAAGCTCAATCTTGATGGATCTTCTTGCAGAGAAGATGGACATCGGAAATGCATTACAGAGGCACATCAATCTATGCTGCCGTTGATGGCAGAGAGGCATGGAAAGGGAAGCCCGTTGGGTTACCATCCTTTTAGTGATGCAGCAGATCTTGCCAGCTCCATCGAGAATGGCCTTTCAATATCTACAGATATGCCTGAATTTACTGATTCAAGTAGCAAAAAGCGCCAATCAACTCAGGATATGCCTTATCATGCTCCTCATCTATTTTTTGCCAATTCCCTGATGTGCAATAGGGAGATGAAAAATGAGATTTCCCATACGAAACAGTTTGGCAACTCTGAGAAGAGTGGTTCATCTGGGTCATCGCCGCCTTCTTATGAGGGAAAGGATTTTACCCATGGCTTGAAGCAGACTGCATTGGATGTTAAAGAAGCTGTCTCTTCTATTCCAAAGCTATATGGTTGCTCAAGTGGAGATCATTTGAACTGGGATTTGGTGTCGGCAAATGGTGCTGAAATTTCTTCGCAAGCTTTGTCTGATCTAAGTGGGGACTATGCTAAATACTTACACTATTTGCAGTATGCGCGTTTGTTTTTTGAATATGCCATGAATATTCCTACTCCGACTGTACCTCAAGCACCGCCATCTCCATTTCACATTAATTACTCATGGCGAGCTGCTCAGCAGCCGTCATATATGAACACAAATGGGTGTTCTCATGGGAATACAAATAGTGTTATCCCAAGTCAAGCATTTTACCCCATCAATCCAATGTTAATGCATGGTATTCCTTATGCCTTGGAAGACATGCCAAAGCAACGGGGAACTGGGACATACTTCCCAAACTTGGTATACTCATGTTCTACCTGTTGTTTATTGGCATTTTAAATGTGGGGCTCACGTGTAATAGTCATTGCGCATGTGGATGTCTGTCCCATGCATACATTTCTTTCTGTTGTGAGCAAAAATAGCTTCCTTGTTTAGTAAGTTATTTATGGCTTAATTTTTGCAGAATCGTCCTCCACAAGGCTATAGGCCATCAGTGGTGAAGGGTAGACATCAGGCAGGATTGAGATCTCCCCGAACAAATGGACAGGCAACTTTCACGGAGATGCACACACTTGAGAGAAGCTTCCATGAGCAGCTGCAGTCTGAATCTTCTGCTGATCAAAGTGATGTCCGCTCTTTATTATCCGCTCATGGGAGGGGACACCATAGGACTGGTCTGATTTTGCAGAACGAGAGAGTGGTTGAATTTGGTTCGGTTGGCTTTGTGCCTTTGGGAACAAGCATCTCCGGAAGGAGTAGGCAACAAAGAGCTGTTCCTTGTCCTACTCAACAGTCCAGCCCAGTATCCCCAATACCAGCAATACAGAGGTCAAATCCTTTTTTTAGTAAGGAAGTTGATAGGTATGAGCGACATTGATTAGTAGTAACTCGTATAGTATTGAATCACAAACCTCCTAAGCTTGCTTTTACACATTCAGGGTCACCCTCAAGTCATCATACCATCTAAAAGATGAAGATGATTTCCCTCCTTTGTCTTTCTGAATGTGGGTTGTGGAGATGCTCCTGCTGTTGTGCTAAAAAGTATGATCCAGGCATTTCTGCCTCATGGTCAAATACATGATGTACCATTAATTTTTGCAGTTGTAATTTCATTCAAGGTGTTTGTACATTATTACAGATGATGTGTTTATGTGAGGTGCACTTGTATATGATGTTAAAATCATAGATTTTCTTTATGAGGCTGTGCGTAGACTTGTCATAAGATGACTTTGTGATTAAGTGCATCATTTGTAACAACAGATAGGGAGTGAATGGAAAATCCCTTTGTTATTCTGGTTTTAGACGTTTGTTTCTGTATCAAAAACCATGAAGCTTGAACTCGTTTAGCATATTCTCTCTTTGATTTTACAACATCTGAGACTAGAACAGTAGATGAAGATTTTATTATATCACAAGGCAAATGAGGTTCAGTTTGTAAATTAGCTATAATTGGTAAGCTACAAGTAATAGGTTCCAACAATCACTTTTCAGGTAGAATCCCAAATAGCATTCAAAACTACGTTTTCAAATATTCGTTCTTCAATTTTCTAAATGACGAAGAGATCAAAAATTTTAACTATTCTGAAATGATTTGATCCTAGTTTATTTTGTTCGACTGACTGCCTGTTGAATTTTGAAGAAGGCAATAAACATGCTATTTGTCTGCAGAAATAAGCTTTTAAGCGTCTTAGAAAATGTCTATTGATGGAGTCCCTGGCTAGGGATGGCAATGGAGCGGATCAAGTCAAATTTGAGTGGATTATAATGGGTAAAAATAATAAATGGGTCAAGATCCGACAACTCAAATTTACTTAGGTCAAAATAGGTTGGGTCAAAACGGGTTATAGGGCGGGTCAAAACTCAACCTGACCCAATTTTTTTATTAAGTTTTACTTATTTTATTTGGCTTTTTTAATATTTTATTACTTAATTAAATTATATTTTTCTTTATTATGGCTATATACCCAGACCCCACTTGTGAGATTTCACTGGATATGTTGTTTATTATGGCTATATAAAACATTTGAAATTAAAAAAAGTGTTTTGAAAATATTTTGACAAGATCTCTCTTAAGTCAATTCGGGTTGCATATTAATCCAATTTTAAGTGGGTTGAAATGAGTTCGGTTAAGATGGGTTGAGCTAATAATTAGACGAGTTATTAACCCGTCCAAATTTCAACGGATTAGGCGAGTTGAATTTAATTTTGCCACCTGGCCAAGGAGAATATGATATTTATGTTTCTCAAGAATGTTTTACGAAAAATTATTTTGTTTCAAATGCACTGCATTGTTGTTCATTATCTTAGTCTCTTGAATAAGCAGGCGATATACAAGCAACTTTGGTCCTATAAATAACAAGTTATTTCAGTTCGTTTCTACGTAAGTTTGAAGAAAAACAAAATCTCTCCCCCAATTTCTTTGCCTATATTTCCTGTTGTCTTGATATTTTATTATTACTGTTCTCTAGACTCATATAGCACTACTTTATACTAATTAGTCTGACCGCATGGTAATAAATTAAGTTTATAATCTTAATATTAAAATTAATAAAATACTCTAAAGTTATTAAGTTCTTTCTATATAGAAAATTTAGCATTTTAAATTTATCTCAAGAACTTTTATTAATATAATATTATTAAAATTCTAGTTATCTTCAATTATATTTTTGGATTATAACATTATTTCTCCATATAATTGGTTTTTCAATAGTGTTTGAACTCTCTAACTTGAATGTTAAATTACTATCATACCCCCAACTTAAAAATCAATTTAGTATATTTCTTATATATTATATTCTATTCTATTAAAAAAACTCCCTAACTTGAATGTTAAATTACTATAGTACCCCCAACTTAAAATCAGTTTAGCATATTTTTTTTATATTTATATTATATTTATTTAATTATATTATATTGAAAGCAAATAATTTTTTACATTAAAGGATTGTGACTTTTTTCGAAAAATTGTGACTTTTCCAAGGAGCTATAACTTTTGCGAAAGGGTGAGAATTTTTCAAAGAGTTTTGACTTTTCTGAAGGGTTATGATTTTTTTGAAGGCTTATGACTTTTTCGAAGAGTTGTGACTTTTTTGAAGAATTGTGACTTTTCCGAAGAGTTGTGACTTTTTCAAAGGGTTGTGACTTTTCTAAAGAGGTTATTATAATACCCTCAACTTAAAAAAATCAATTTAGTATATATTTTATGTTATATTTATTTAATCATATTATATTATATTATATTGAAACTAGATAATTTTTCACATTGAAAGATTGTGACTTTTTGGAAAGGTTGTCATTTTTTTGAAAAATTATAATTTTATCGAAGAGTTATGACTTTTCCAAGGATTGTGACTTTTTCAAAAAGTTATGACTTTTTCGTAGGGTTATGACTTTTTATAAGGAGATTACTATAATACCCCCAACTTAAAGATCAATTTTGTGTATTTTTATATTTTATATTATATTTATTTAATTATATTATATTATATTAAAAGTAGATAATTTTCTGTATTGAAGCATTGTGTTTTTTTCTAAAGGTTGTGACTTTTTCAAAGAGTTGTAACTTTTCTAAAAAGTTGTGATTTTTTCGAAGAATTATGAATTATATTGTGACTTTCTCAAGGAATTGTAGCTTTTTCAAAAGAATTATGATTTTTTCGAATTCAAAGAATCATGATTTTTTTCAAAGAGTTATGACTTTTCCAAAGGGTTGTGACTTTTTCGAAGGGTTGTGACTTTTTCGAATGGTTGTGATAGGCTAAAGTACCGTTTAATGTTAAACGACGTTGTTTGAGTTTTCTAACTTCTATTGGACTATTTAATTGATTGTTAAAATATTAAATTATTTAAGAAACAATAAATAAAAATTATGTGAGAGTGCCACATTCTCTTATATATATATGATTATACTAGATTCACCGCACATGTGTTGCACGTGTATGTCTCTTGAGATTTATTAATTGTGAAATTATATTTATATTGTATTTGTCATATAATCTGGAAAATAATATCAATCCTTTATTTTTCAATCTATTTGGATATGCAATAATGTTATATTGAAGCACTGTTTCTTGAAAATTTAAACGAATAATTGTAACGGATGATTTTGTCTCATCCAATGTAAGTTTGTAAATAATACTCCATTATGCACTGGTAGTTGGCCATCGCGCTGATTGTCTTTCTTTGTTTTGAATCAACATTTTTGACCCATATTTGCGCCAAGTCTTGAAATATAGTTTACCTTTTAGTAGTACCAAGTCAAATATACATAATTATCAATAATTAAGCCTACGTGATAGTAGCATGTTCTTTGAAAGTTTCACGTTGATGGTCATCTCGCCTATTATTCAGTCGAACCTTTAAACACAACCAATGAAACATTCATTAGCTTCGTGTAATGTATATCTTGTTTAGATAGATCCACTAACACTAAATAGGGAAAGGGAAGTATAGGAGGAGTCATCTAGGTTAAAGGATGGTAACTCTATCACAAGTTATATGGGGAATATCTTCGAAATCTCCTCTTGTATTTTTAGTGAGATACAACTGAAAGAAAGAAAATTGAATAAAAAAATTCAAATAACCCAATCTCATATATGCATTAGACCGTAAAACAGAATATCACATTATATCCATCCAGGATGCTACCTTTAATTTTGAAAAATTATTTTAGTTAAAGAGTTTCATACGTATTTCAAATAAGAACCAAGTTTCACTTATACATATCGGAAGAACTCTTCCCACTAAGTCTAAGAGAGTAGAGTAACCCATTATCTGTATTGGTGGAAGGTAGATGATACTGATTGGATTAGTCTAAAAAAACATAAGTTGACCTGCATATTAAATACATAAAGACTTGTAATAATGTTTACAACCTTAATAACTAAGATTACATATGAACATACTATTGAGTGATAAAATTGCTAATGATTGAAATTGTGGATTTGACACTTCATTTAAGAAGTCAGGCATAACCTGTAACACCCTATATTATGCATATGCTAGTTCTATTGATATGACGCTTTACATATTCTTTATTTCTTCAACCACCCTCATTATTCCTCAAGGGATCGACCTCAACTCTTGTTGGGTTTATACTTTGTTGATGACCACCTAAACTTCGAACTTAAAAGAGGTATTGTTCGAGTGACATCAGTATACTTCATAGTTTTTGTATATTATTGTTGATTAAAAAAGATTCTCTTTCATGAATTGCATAAATTAATCAAAGATCATTATTTTTTTTCTACACTTGAGTTCTGAGTAATTTGATTTATTATAGTTATCCAAGTAGCTAAACTCATAACTAGTGTTAAGTGTGGCCCAATTTATGGCATAGAGAATAATCTAGAAAAGTCTGGAAGGATATAGACATGTATGGAATTCTCTAGAGGAGTTTGGAAGGTTCTAGAGACGTGTGAAGTTCTATAAAAAAAAGTCTGAAAGATTCTAGAAGAATGTGGATCTTGAAGGAGGAACCTGGGAGGTTCCAGAGCATTCAAGATAGGTGTAGAGAATTCTTACACCTTGTAAATATCTAAGATATTTTGGTAAAGATTTCTAGAGACTTATTTGTAGCCATTGGATCAAATTAATCCTAGCCGTCCATTGAGGAGGTGGAGTAGTATATATACCTCCCCATGACATTCATTTTGTAACCATCCAAGAATCCAAAATCAAGAAGCAAAACATCAATACAAAGAGCTTCCTTTTATAACCACATTCCATACTCTCTAATATTCTCCTTCACACACATTTCTTATTTATATTGTGAGAGTTTATTACTTTTCTTATGAAATGATCCCAAAAAGTGCCCAAAAATGTGTCTCGGAATGCCTGGAATTTTGATTTTCTTATATCTAAAAATTTGTTCGTTATTTCAAAATTCCAACTTCATATTTGTGATCAGGGGGTCAAAATTAGGTGAAATACGGTCTATCCTCGATTTAAGAGCGAAAGAATACCAATTATAAATTTTTAAGTGACGATTTCCAGTGAACTTTCCGCGATGCTTCCGTAATGCACCTAGGCGCGCCTTAGTATGAATTTGACTCCGCATCCTCTCCGCAATACGGAGATGTGTTTGTCGCCTAGTAGTTTTTCAAGTGCGGTCCAAAATATTCTAAGTGTTGGGCCGAAGTTTCCCAAACGTGTTTTTATACTTAGTCAAATTTCACCCTTATATCATTCTAAACATTTTTCGCATGATTTAAAGTTGATTTTATATGTGGGTCTTGTATATTGAGAAATTTATTGCACAGTAACTTTAGTTCATGAAAGTATGGTTCTTTTTGTGAACTAGAAATTTTGGGGAGAAGGGTTTTGCTACCCTACTAG
>DF363956.1:0-23678 GCA_000787875.1 Solanum virginianum | reverse complement strand
GGAAGTTTGTGGTTCCAATATCATATTTGGAACATCCATTATTTCAAGAATTGTTGAGGAAAGCTGAGGATGAATATGGATTTGATCATCCAATGGGTGGTCTTACTATTCCATGCAATGAAACTACATTTCTCACTATCATTTCTCATTTGAATCTCATCTCTAGATGTCAATGATATTCAAGAATATTCTTGTACATGCTGAGCAGAGGCGGATTCAAGATTAATGTTATTATGGTTGAACTCATTGTATTTTTAAACTTATGAGTTCAGAATTTAATGTAATGACTTTTTTTTCACAACATATACTTATATACACATGCATTTAAGTTCAATGTAATAAATTACAGCTTCATGGAAATAAATGTTTTTCCCAGGTTCCACCTTATGCATGTATACGTATGATCACTATTTTTTTAATAAAAAAAATTCAACGATTATTTTGTAGATAGTTTAATTAAATCGATAAGGAAAAAAAATACAATAGTAGTGTTATCATACACAAAAATAAAACAGCTTTTTAGCATTTTATTGAGAATTTGTATCCCACCAATGTGCATTTTTCCAAGCAAGTTCAGTGGAAGATAATGGGAATCATGTTTGATATATAACATAAATTTTTTATTTATTCGCGATGAAAAAACTTCTATATTTAGTGGTGATTGTTTTCAATTTCTACATTATTTACACTTCCATGCACTAATTGTTTGCATTTTCTCATACCACACAAAACAATATTTTTCTTTTTAATTACTACATCATAATACTTGCATTTCATTCCAATTTTTTTACGAGCGTGCTAATATTATTCATCTTTTCACGAAGATGCAAAACCGAAATTACTTTTCAATAAATTTAAGTAATATATATTAATAGTGTGATAAATATTTTTAAACAATAAACTTAAATCTAATATACCTTCAAAGATCAACCAATTTTTTTCCTCTTCTCACATTCAAACCGATGGAGGACCCATTATAAATCTATGGCACTTGAAAACTTGGTTACCAATAACTATAATCATATAATTTGTTTTTACGTGATTTATAAGTTAGATTGATAAATCTATGAATCAAAATGAGTAACCCACTAAAAAATTTAAAAATTCACTACTAATAAAACAAAAATACATATTATTCATGTAAATAAGTTAAATCCATTGATTTGACACCTCGTATTCTCATTTATGTGATAAAAATTAAAAAATAGCTTCCACTTCTTTGGGACTAGTAATATTCTACGCTGCTTTGCATGGCTGGATTTTCATGTTTATTAAAAAGGGAATTTAATTCGCGGTGGAAAGCAGTGTAGAAAGGGACATATTTAATTAATTTAATTTTAAAAAAATAATCCACTTTACAACGACGTTAATTAACGACCTACTAATAGACTGGGAATAAGTGATTATGACATATCGGTGGGGGTTATTTATGCTAATTAATTTAGTTGTACGGAGGTTTATAAACTTAGTTGGACTTTGTCCACATCTAGAAATTCTTTCAATTATTGTTTTAATCTTAATTAATCATAATCAATTATTGTTAATTGTAAAGTTCTCAGTCTCTATGTCACGCTGGTTCTGTTTAGATGGAAAATCGCTTTCGATGATGATAAGGCTACTTTTTTTAAAAAAAAATCTGGATCTGTGTCACACATTCTTTGGTATTGATAAATAAAGCACTGCTATATGAGTTGTGATCATCGATTAAATATATAATTTGAGATGACGATTTCAAATTTCAAGTTTTAGAAAAAAAAAAATGATTTGAAATTTTAAATCATAATTTCAGATTCTTTAAAATGTAAAACTTGATTAATAAGTTTATATTTCGTAAAAAGAAAAATTTATTATTTTCAATTTTATTAAATAAGCGAAATATTCTGCATGAACAAATTATTTGTATCATGTGAAAAAATTATATTAAAAAATAACTAATTATTCTAATTATTAATCAATATATTTAGAAATTTATAATCGTAAATATTTATTTATTAAAAAAAACACATAGATATATTCTTTCATTCTCTAGCACCAGAAGGTATATACCATATTCAAATATTATGATGGATATTGATTATATTCTTTTATTCCATCTTAATCAAAATTTCGAACGCTAATTCAAATTAATCAAATCCCACAATAATGATAATGGACATCGGAGAGAAAAATTTAAAAATCGGTCACAAGGTTATCGTGAATCCGAATTAGTAAGGGTAAGGCCACATTTTGAATTAGCAATAATAAAGTAATTTCAAAACACAATAAACTATAATTACTACTTTCAAAACTAAAGCAAAAAAGAAAAAAAAACAAAAGACGAAAGAAAAAGATTAATATTATATGTGCTTCGTATTTATTTCCTTGAGGCAACTACTTCACAGAAACAGCAATGTGGAATAATTAACAATATGTTACGTACATTAATTAATTTAAAATTTTAAAATATGAACGCGGAGAATTAGATGTTCAAACAGTACATATAGATATATACTGGCAATATATTATTGGACGTCCATATAATAATCTATTTAGTTGGTTTATTAATTATTTTTTGCTCTAATTTTATAAGTATAAGTACGAAATTTATTTTATTGACATTTGGGAATTCTTTTTTCTTTCCTTTCACTCCTTTCTGTTACAAGTCATCAACTTGATTCGGTTTGGACGTACAATTACAACTTTATGGTCAATACAACAAAAATATATTATTCAATCACCTCTCTTGACCATATAGCATCCATTTAACAATTTAATATATATAGGACAAAATTTGTGGGCAATATATTATATTATTAAGTATTATTCATGCAAGTTAATAGTTCAAGTTAATTTTATATCTCAATTCTCTGCACAGTATAAGAAAGACTTAATTATAATTATAATTTTATATCTCGATATATATAACTTAACTATAATTATCCTTTCAAAAATAATTTAATAGGCTGGAGGCACGAAAGAGTTCCTACATGCATATATTATAACAAAAGAAAGAGTAACATTTAGACAATGAATTTATAATTTAATATGAAAGAATTTTCATATTGAGTATATTATACACAATTAAAGACACAAAAATTGTAAAGGGGACCGGAAATGTTGTTTCATGTTTGGTCGTGTTTCAGACATGAACATTAATAGGGATGAAAAATATGTCCAAATTGGAAACAATGGCCAACTGACGGTGTTGTGTATTATGACCACCAACAAATTAAAGCAACCCAAATTCAAATATAAGTGGATATAAATGAACTTAATTAAGAAAAATTACACAGTAACTAACTTGTACACTTTTATTTGATAAGAAAGCCATTGAGCATGCTCTTTCAACGTAACCTATCATGACTATATCCAACGAGACTCTAATTTTGTTACTTCTGCATATTCGTGTGTGCTGATAATTTTATCCAGCCTCGAACATATACAATCTATGGTGATTGAATTGTATCCAACACGACTATATGTGTTGATATAATGAAATTGAGTAAACGTACAGATGTGATACGACACAACAAAAATAGTGCATTAGTGTTGAAGAATAACAAAAGTCCAACATTTATTGTTAACGAGATGAGTGAACTCTTTATAACGCTTTGACAATCCTTCCCCCCTTGAGCTAGCTTTTGGGGTGAGAGTTAGGCCCAAGACCTAATTTTACATAGTATCAAAGTAGGACTCATCTCACCCATTGTTGAGCCCCAAAAAAATTAAAAATTACCCACGCACTAGCTGCTAAGCACTTGGCGTGAGGTGGGGACCCATCTCACCCAATGTTGAGCCCCCCAAAAAATTAAAAATTGTCACGCAACAACAGATGCTAAGCAGCGAGCGTGAGATGGGTGTTGAAAAATAACAAAAGTCTCACATTGATGGTTAATAAGATGGGTGGACTCCTTATAAGGCTTCGAAAATCTTCCTTCCTTTGATTAGCTTTTGGGGTGAGAGTTAGACCCAAGAACTAATTTTACAATTAGCTGCAAATGATAATCAGGTAAACTATAGTTATGATATTTAAAACACCAAAACTATAGTGTTTATGGAAGTTTCTCAATTAATTAACTTCACAGAATATGCAATAAGTTCAAGTAAACAAGTGGGCTCCTTAATCAACTCTTGGATGAGAGTGATGACTTCACAGGGAATTGAATATTTCATTTTCTTCCGATAGGACAAAAATGAGCAAAGACCATGTGAAGTAGGACCTCCCTTACACAGTCCACTTTGGTGGCAACAACAAAGGCAGCTAATATAAATACAACACCTTTCCAGTTCCAAACAATTCAGCAAATTCTTCCAATTATATCCATTCATCTTACTTAGAACAACAAATCAATATAAAAGTGATCATATCATATCATGGGTATTCGTTTGCTATCTATGTTTTCAACTATCAAGCAATTCAATAAATTGCAGTTTGTTGTTACTAGGAATCAAGTATCAGACGTTCCAAAAGGACATTTTGCAGTTTACGTAGGAGAAACAGAGAAGAAACGATACGTGCTTCCAATTGCATACTTAAATCAACCTTCGTTCCAAGAATTGCTACGAAAATCAGAGGAAGAGTTTGGATTTCAACATCCAATGGGTGGTCTCACAATACCCTGCAATGAGGAAGCTTTTTTTCATGTCACTTCTCGATTGACCAAAGCTTAATCAGTATATAATGTCTTTTATTTATTTTTCGATACGTATCATGTTACGTGTTTAATTTTTTTCCTCTTGCCATGCAAGAGCTGTAAATTTTATGTGCAAAACCTTTACAGTACCGACTCATACATAATTTTGAGACAAGTACTGCAAAGGAAAACATTCAATCAAATATTTATTAGTCTTCATTGACATTACGCATCACTTTATTAAGTTACCATATGTTTGTTATAGAAATTTACTCTAATTACCTTATAAGTAGCCTATCTAATTGGTTAAATATTTTTTAAAACATCAGTATATACAACTTAAACTTTTCTATGTTAAATGATCAAAGAGCAAGAGAGATTTTGTAACGTAGAGGCCAGAGGATGTTCTGTTTCGTTATCCACAAGGAATATTTTGCGGTTGACAGGAGCTTTCGAGCAACGTAATTAAAAATTATTTTACATGTTGCCCTAAGTGGCGCGAGCTTTGTGCACCGAGCTATATTTTTGACCAATGAACATGATTTAATTACTTAGATGTTATTCTATGTTGGTCAAATGCATAGTTTCAAAGTTAATAATGCTCAAGAATAAAATAAGAAGAATAGTGTTATTTATATATTAATTTTGATAAATAACATGTGTATTAAGGAATATTTACTTTTAGTAAAGACGACAGGTAAATAGGGATAGAGAGAGCAGTAATTTATTCCAAGTATAGTGAGCCAGATGATTACGTTTATTTTGATGGAATTTCAATCATTTGCAATTAATTAATTATCAGGATCTGGGTCAGAGACTTGGAATAAAAGATGTCAAAGCACTTCTGTAGAACTACTGTTGGAGTAGTTGTCAAGAAATTTCTTTAAATTCTTAATTTTTTTTCTTTTTGCAGAATTAATAATAACAAGGAAATCTAATTATATATTGAGCAGCGTCGGCAGTGATTGGTGTAGATCTTAGACTAATAGATTTGAGGTTGTAAAAATAGTATTAATTAGATTAAGTAAACCTACGTAATGGCAAGTAATGCCAACTCTCAACGAATTTTTAGATTCCTTCACATTTGTTTGCAAATGTAAAGTCGTCTACCACCAAAAGTTGCGGTGAAGCACTAAGTAATTCTTCGTTTTTTGATCGAACCACGTTAAGTTATTGTGTTAATTTTGGTGTTTCTCGTTTACCTTCATACTCACGATTTTTCAAGGCTTTTACTAGCTTCCGCATGTCATCTTATTCCTATCGATCCAAACAGATTAGTAGGGGTCCAAAGTGGATCAGACTTCGGATGAATCTATAGGCACACAATATTAAAGCTTATGATAAAATAAAAAATGCGCAACTTCTATTTCATTTCCTTGATCAGGCACAATAATTCCTTGATCAGGCACATAATAAATAACGTGTTTCATAAATTCAGAAACATAAATACGCGGAGAATTAAATTATGTACAAAAGAATACGTGTACAGGTAGTTTAATTTTGGCCAAATTTAAGTAATTTATTATGTATATATTTGTCAGTCGTTATTTAATGAATCATTGGGTTGTTTGATCAAATTTATTATAGTACTGAATTTGTTCTCTTTCACATTTAGGAGCTATGTTGTTTGGACTCTTCAAAATCAGCAGGTGCGTGTCAGAATCTCGTAGTATGGCATGCAGTACCTATTATGTTGAAGCTATCATCAAATGAATAAAAATGTAAAGTGTCCTCAATTGATTTATTTTATTTTTAAGTTAAAATAATTTTCCAGTATTAAAGTGCCCGGTAAGGTTCAAAAATATTTTTTAGCACTTGTATATTTTTAAGACAAGTAAAAAATCATAAGTTAGAAATACTGAGTTATGACATTTGACTTATAGTCATGATCCAAAAATCAATCTAAACATGCTCTAAATCCCCAACATCCCAATCTCTCGAATGAAATGATCTCACACTTCAATGTGGTATCAATTTAGACAGATATCTTAAACACAAATAACTTCACATCATTATAGCTAGAAAAAAGTGGTTGACTCATTAAGAAAAAGAGTCCAGTCATGTATACGAAGGTGTTTCATAAATATGATCAAAGAAATGAGATTATCACATTAATTATCTCCGTAACAACTTGAACTTTTAAAATATGAAGATACTTAATACAATTCCCAATAATAAAAATGCATGGGAGAGTTGGTAAAACTATCACTCGTTTATTTTGATGCATGCAAGTTGCCACTAGTTGGGAACAGTCGAAATTCAACAGGAAGAATACACAATTTGTTGTGCTGCCATATTTTTTGAAGTATCACGACCAAGACACATACACGTGGGCATGCAGTTATTTCCGCAGAGAAGGCATGTACCAAAACATATGTTTAGAGCATAATGACTTCACAACTTTTTGGAGCACCCCAAGGACAAGAAGGCAGTATGGGAGTTGCAAATGGATACTAAAGAGTCTTTATGGTTTTCATATAATGTTTTGGGACAAACAATAATATTTATGGATATGTCCAAAGTGGAAACAATGGGAGAACAGTGGTATGTGTTTAACCAGCTTATGCCCATCCCTCATCACCAAAATTCAGGAATAGATTACCAAGTCAAGTGGCTACATGGCAGCGAAGAAACTTCTTCGGATATTCAAAATTTAATAATATAATATATACGTATGAAAAATAATTATTGACCTATATATTAAATTTCATATAACTTTCTATACACATAAGCATCTTTCACTACATGCATTTGGAAACTCTCCAAGTAATTGTTCTCATTACTTTGGCAACTTAAGTTATTTCAAAGTAGGTGGCAAAATCTAACTTATTTTCTTAGTAAAACATTCAAATATCAAACTAGTAATTGTGGAAGCAATGATAACAGGAATAGTGGGCTACTTAGTCATCCAAAGGGAAATATTTTAGTTTGTTGATGAGCCATGTGAAGTAGGGCCATTATCACATGGGACCAAGAACATACAATAGGACAGATGAGAAGTCACACTATAAATATATAGCCTTTTCCAGTGCAAAATGGAGAACCAGAACAAGTCAGTAAAATCATCAAACACCTTCAGTGCATTATTCCATAATACTAACAACTATTTATCTCAACATCATGGGTATTCGTTTGCTATCAATGATTTCCAGGGTCAGGCAATTCCACAAAGCTGTTACTCGAAATCAAATATCAGATGTACCAAAAGGACATTTTCCGGTTTACGTGGGAGAAACTGAAAAGAAGCGATACGTAGTTCCAATTGCATACCTGAATCATTCTTCCTTCCAGGAATTACTTCAGCAAGCAGAGGAAGAGTTTGGATTTCAACATCCAAGGGGCGGTCTCACAATACCCTGCAACGAGGATGCATTTTTTCACGTCACTTCTCGATTGAACAATTCCTTATAATATTGTGAAATTGAGAGATTATACTATTTTCTCTTTCATTTAATTTTTTCCTCTTGCAATTTGCAATGCAAGAGCTGTAAATTTTTGTGTATTGCCTTTACCCTGACTCGAAAGGCAAAACATACAATCAATTTTATTTTATTTTATTTTATTTTTTCACTGTCATACTGAAAAGAATATTTTTAAGTTGTTTATTCTAAAGTTTAAGACTTGTGCGATCAATTTAACACTTGATTATTTTTTCCGTCTCAATTTATTAGATACTATTATATGATTGATACAAATCCCACTTTGTGGGGTAATATTAGTAATATATTGTATTTGGTCGATACAAAATTTTAAAAAGAAAGAAATAATCTCTTTTAAAGTTGTGATTTAAAATAAATTTTAAATATTTATCTCAATTTATATGATATATTTTTTTGTTTAATTGGTCAAAAAAAATATTTTTATATTTAGTAATAATTTAATATTAAAATATCTATTTTATTTAATGAGATGATTTACAATCACACAAATGTTTATAACTTATTTATACTATAAATTTTAAAAAAATTATTTTCTTTTTAAAATATAGTGCTTAATCGAACTATTTCTATTACTTAAATATAAGCAGCAATAAGCAGATAGTTCGTGGTTGGCATGCCTACTCAATTAGTTGTCGATTGATGTGCCTGCTGTTTTAACTATGAATTTGTAATATTGCTCCTTAAGCAGACAGTTGCATATTGATGTGTCTATTGTAGATTGTGAAATTAATTCACATTCTAAAAGCTAGTTAAAAAGAGAAAAACTTATCTGAACTTTATAAGAAGATCATCTATTTCACTAACCATTGATGTAAGACTTTTTTATTCTTTAACATAATCAACTTTATTGGAGTACTTTTTTTTTTGAAAACAATAAATATTATCATTAACAAAATAATATATCATCTAGGCTCCCAACCAAGAAAACTAGTTACATGAAAAATTGTTGAATCAAACACACAAACAAACAGAGGATAATATGGTAATTAAAGCACCCCCAAAATATTGCTGCAACCACTTCCTTAATTATAGAATTGCTTCCTTTTGATCACGTCTAGTACCAACGCTAATTAAATATGTTTAGTTCAATCATTTTCAATTTTTTATTAACTAGATCTGGTTTACAGACTTGGAATAAAAGATGTTAAAGCACTTCTGTATAGCTGTTATCGAGCTTTAAATATTCATTTTCTTTTTCTTTTTGCAGAATTAATAATAACGAAATCTAATTATTGAACATAGTCAGCAATGACTGGAAATTAAACTTGTAACAATATTAACTAATTAGATTAAGCAAAGCTGCTGATATAGTTATACCAAAAATGGTTCCAATCATTTGATCTTTTATCATCTGACTTTGTATCATGGATTATCCGATATAATATTATTATTATATGCGTGTGAACTAATTTCAATTGATTTTAAATGCTAGATGATATATAATTAGTAAGTAGTAGCAGTTAATTAATTAAGATAAAATTATGCTCTTTCTTAAAATTATAACAACGTTCTCAATTTTTTTAATTTCATATAATTAAATGAGAAACAGGGAAAATGAAATCTCTTGGCCTCTTACAATTTAAATAGAAGAAAATGAACTTTCAGATCTCTTATACATAAAAATGAAAGTCATGGATCGATGAGTCGATAGGTGTCTGCAGGCATAATAAAAGCTTATGATATATTCATAAATGCCCCAAAACTGATCATTTTCTTGATACGGCAACTTCTTCGTTAGTAGCTCGTTACTGAATAAATAATGTGTTCCATAAATTCAAAATCATATACGCGGAGAATTAAATTATGTACAAAAGAATATACGTACAGGTAATAGGTTTGGTCAATTTAAGCAATTTATTTTATTTGTTAATCGCTGCTTAGTTAAATATTGGGTTGTTTGTTCAAAGGTCCAAATTTATAGTACGGAACCTGTGTTTGTTCACACTTAATTAGTTCTTATTCATCTTTTTTATTTTTATTTTCATTTTCTTTCGTTGCAAATCACCCAAGTAGTATAGCTAGCTTAGATTATTATCTTTCACAAATCATAGTTATATGGAGTATAAAATTAAATCTCATATAGTATTTATGGTAGACTTTTTATGCTGAAGATATCATTAATTAAATGAATAAAAGTGTTATGTTTTTGAATGAGATGGCTTAACGCTACAATTCAAACTTGTGAGAATTTTCAACTATCAGTAACACACACGTCATTATTGATGCAGTAAAAACTACTGAAATAATAAATACTATTTTCATGCAAGTAGCCACTAGTTGGGAACGTAACATATATAATTAAATTGAAAATTCAGACGAAGAATACACAATTTGTTGTATCAAGCCCAAGACATATACATGTGGGCATGCAGTTATTTGTGCAGAGGCTGCATGATAAGTAGGAATTATTTGCACCAAAAGTTATGTTTTAGATCACTAATGACTTCACACAACTTTTTGGAGAAGTGGAAGATATGTATACTTCTAACTTCTAATCTACTTCAACTTAATTCACCAATGACAAGAAGGCAGTATGGGAGTTGCAAATGGATACTATAAAAGAATTAGAGAGCAACATAATTAATTGTTTGTTGGTTCGTTTCATCTTGGTCATATATTGACAAAAACAATATAGTGTAGTGGATAAATTAGCTTCCACTATTTTTTATGTTTTTGAGCCAAAGAATATACTTAATTGGCATCCACAATCACTCTTGTTTGCACTTTCAGTCACTTTATTCTAGTCTTGGCAAGTTCCCGATGCCAACTATATATTTATCCTGCCATTCATATCATACACATGCTCGATAACTTGTCCGAACATAGTTAATCTCATGATAATTTACGTCCAACACAATGATCTTACCCTAACTTGGAAAGAATACAATAATGGGTTGATCAATTAATTAAATTATTTGCTGAATATTTTATTTGTTGATGATCGAACTAACATGTGAAGTTGGCCCATTTCACATGACACCCATTAATTGTACACAAGTACAGCTGAGCTACGGTGGAACGTAATATTTTTATATACTTAATAGCCAGCAGATGAGCTACTATAAATATAAGCATTTCATAATGCTAAATCAGAACAAGAACAAGTCAGTCAAATCATCAAACACCTTAACTGCATTATATATTTTTTCTCAACAAGTTCAAGTTTAATCACAATCCTATCAAACACCAGTTTATATCCTTCAGTATCAAGATCTAGTGATGGGTATCATTCGTTTACCATCTATGATTTCCGGTGTCAGGCAATTCCACAAACTGAACTCAGTTGTTACTCGGAATCAAATATCAGACGTACCAAAAGGACATTTTGCAGTTTACGTTGGAGAAACAGAGAAGAAGCGATATGTAGTTCCAATTGCATACCTGAATCATTCTTCGTTCCAGGAATTGCTTCAGAAAGCAGAGGAAGAATTTGGATTTCAACATTCAATGGGCGGTCTAACGATACCCTGCAATGAGGAGGCATTTTTTCAAGTCACTTCTCGATTGATGAACAGTTTATGATATGAAGATGCAGCATCATATTAGTCACAGAATATATTTAGAGCTTAATTAGTGTTTTTCTCTTTCATTTATTTATTTTTCCTCTTGCAATGCGAATTGGAAAGCCAAAGCATCCGACTCGTCTATTATACTATTTACAATTATTGAATTTATAAAATCAAATGAATAATTTATTTATTTTTTATCTATTTTTAACCTTAATTCAATAACATTCAATTTTCAAATAAGATGATGTAGTAAAATTATTCTTCTTAGCAACTTCTTAATTTCCTTGCCAAATAAATATATAGACAATTATTATTGAAAGGATAGAGTATTTTAGTTCTTTTATATTAGCAACTCAATTTACCAGACAATTCAAATTGAGGATAAGAAGTTTTTTCTTTTTATCTGAATTTCTTTTTATAAATCCTTTAGATATCCTAAGATGTTAATTATTGTGATTTATAATATTTTTATATATTTTTTAAATATATAAATTTATTTGAAAAAATGTCTTTATGTTTCTATCTCTAAATTTATGATCAAAGTTTAAAATTTTAAGTTTAAAATTTTAATTTTTGAAATTTTATTTATGAACATATAAATTGAAATAAATAATGAAGTAAATAGTAAACATTTCCCACTTCCAACCTTTATGGTTTTAAGTTTGAATCAAACAAACAAAAACATCACAGCTTTTAAGAGAGTTAGAAAAAAATAAAAAAAGTACGTACTCCCCCTTCCAAACCTATTTCAAAATAAGTGAATGTTTAATCTTTTTATTGCGTTTCAAAATGAATGGTGCTTTATATAATTAAGAAAACATTGATTTTTCTTTAAATTTTGCTCTTATTCAAATAAAAGGAGTTCTAAAAACTATTAAAGAGCTACTTTTTTTTTCAAATTACTTATTTGATTAAGGATAAATTTTTTAAAAAAAAGATTTGTCCGTCCATATTACTTGTCTATTTTCCTCTTCACACGCTCCTTAAGAAATTATATATAAGAAGACTATTTTCGTTAATTTATCCTTTAATTATTTTTAACATTACACTATTTTTTTTTTTGAACTTGGTAACTTTGTATTTTTAACATTACACTTTGTTTATGTATTTTATTCATCAATACCAGTATCAACAATAGATGAACTTTCTTTGAACTTTATAATATTTAATATGCTTTCAAAAGAATTAATTCTAAGGGGAAAATGAAAAATTGGTTGATTCTATTTTTATTTTGCAAATTAACAAGTAATTTCGAATAAATATTTTTAGTTATATGAATAAGAAATAAAGAATTAAGGGAGTACTTTTTTTTACTTATTAGAAGAGAGTAGTTTCCTTAAGAGGTGTTCAAGCCATGGTCAATATTCTACGGACACACAATAAATGCCCAATAATTAATGTGTTTTTATCAATTTGAATAAAATCCAATATACGCGGAGAATTATATTACGTACGAAAAGAATATACTGACAGTAATGAATTCGGTCAATTTAAGCAATTTATTTTATTAATTGTCTAGTCGTTCGTTAATATATTAAATCATTTGGTGGTTGGAATTAGTGTTTATTCACATTTAGGAATTCCTTTTTCGTCCATTTCATTTCTTTTTATTGCAAGTAAAATTAATTAGATTATTTAGGGTTTTTTTTCTTTCACAAAGTCAACATAGAGAACGAAGCTCAACGTGGAAGCACTCATTTAAAGTTTAAAAAATACATTCATTAACGATTCAAACTTTTCAATAGATGATCACACTTTTTTTTTCCTAGGAGAACCCGCAATTGCTATCGTTTGGGTACACACAAGATAAACCCTCACTTCCGTACAATAGCTCGCAAAACCACACAAGAAAGGTAATATAGAAGGCAAACCCCTTTTGCTGGCAAGAAATTTTAACTTGAGACCTCCGACATGAAAGTCCCAAGCGTAGACACCAAAAAGGGTCATCCCACCTTTCAATATGGTATAAAGCAGATAGCTCCCATGGGGTTTCTTGTATTACACCATCATTAATAAAAATTACACAATTAATGGAGGGAATTATTTCGTGTTTCATCATTTGAAATGTGGAGTCAATTATTTCGCGTTTCAGGGTCAATTTGACTAAACTTCACTAAATTGAAGTAGCTAAATTTAATATTCAAAATTTAGATAGTTAAAACTATACGAAAAATGTTATAAGATGCAATTCTTCTCATATTAATATGATGAAAAAATATATCTCAAAGTTTATGTAGTTTGACCTTGATAAATGAAATAATGATAAGTAAAAGTGAATGGAGGAAATAGTAAAGAATAACTGATCTTTTCATGCAAGTTGCCACTGGTTCAATATTACCTAATTAGAAAATTGACCACCAAAAATAATTTTTTGTGCCATTACCTGACACAGATATTAGACAATGACTTCCCAACTATGGAAAACAGAAAGATGACAAATAACAGTTTGGTGGAGAACCTCAACGGCAATAAGGCAGCATGGGAGTTGCAATTTGATAGAAAAGAATAACGTGGATATATATATGCATATTAAACTGTCCAAAGTGGAAACAATGGGAGAATATATACATTACCACTTTATGGCCATCCGTCATCAAAATACTATACTTGGAAGGAATATACGTATTATTATAGTGGTGATCGATTGGGAATGTTAAGTAAATACTCTGATCAAAAGACATGTGAAGGAGGGCCCTTTCCACATGGGAGTTGGGACCAATTATATACGTATTTCTCACTAGGACAACTGACCTTCAACACTATAAATAGAAACCTTAAATTTCCAAAGTTGAGAGCAAGAACAAGTCAGTCAAATCATAATCTCATCAAACACCAGAATTAACTTGCCTTCAATATCAAAATCTACCAATGGGTATTATTCGTTTGCCATCCATTATTTCCAGTGTCAAGCAATTTCACAAACTACATTCTGTTCTCACCCGGAATCAAATTTTAAATAATGTACCAAAAGGATATTTTGCAGTTTATGTGGGAGAAACAGAGGAGAAGAAACGATATGTGGTTCCAATTGCATACCTGAATCAAACTTCATTCCAGGAATTGCTTCAGAAAGCAGAGGAAGAGTTTGGGTTTCAACATCCAATGGGCGGTCTCACAATACCTTGCAATGAAG
Organism: Solanum virginianum; assembly: GCA_000787875.1. NCBI lineage: Eukaryota > Viridiplantae > Streptophyta > Magnoliopsida > Solanales > Solanaceae > Solanum > Solanum virginianum. The sequence goes on along the minus strand of DF363956.1, from coordinate 8,983 downwards.
ATGCATTTTTTCATGTCACTTCTCGATTGAACAATTCCTTATGATATGGATTACTGCATTCTACAGAAGTCTTCTTTCTTTTCTTTTGACTATTTTTTTTACCTCTTGTCATGCAAGAGCTGTAAATTATAAATGTTCAAAGTTTTTCCTCTGGTTAACATTGTTCAGAGGATTGAAAAGGAAAATATACAATCAACTCTTTTTTACTATTATCTTCATTGTCCTCGAATATCTACTCCATCCGACTAGTTCTGGGTTCGAATACCTGGTAACTCACTATCATATCAAAATTCTGGTTCTCTGTAGAGAAGTCCGTATTTTTTCAATCAACTTCATCAAAAATTATAATAGATCCAGATACACCTTGGTTAACACGAGTATATAAGTCATGTTATATTGTTGAATAACAAGTCTTTCAAACTCGTGTGCTTGAGAGTCGTGACAGATCAAAATCCAAATCAACTCCTTGCTGGTTGAAAGGAATTCCTATAGCTCCAACAAACAAAGTAAAGAGTCCTAATACCTCAAACCTCAATAAATTGATATTTTAGAACAGACTATGAGTTCAACTTAACGCTGATTAGCATGGCTGGATGCTCTGTTTCTTTATCAATAAGGAATAATAATTAGTATAGAGAAGGATATATACTAATTTGATAATTCCTAAATAATCTATAATATCATTAATTATCTACTGACATACTGGAAATAATATATGGAACAGTGATTTTTGCGTGCTAATTCTTTGGAGTTACGTTCACACAGATCAACCTAAAAGGGTGGTTTGGGAGAAGAATTGTGGACAAAAGTTGGTTTTGCATAAGACGGAAGTTTGAGTATCACATCATTATCAGAATATATATTCTCAAGTATCTTATGTGATGGACATGCCTAGCTAAGGCGTAAATAAATAAAAGGTTATTCTCCATAATAATTTAAACCTATAAATAAGATGATCACGCATTTTATCATTTAAAATGATAAGAGTAAAAATACTAATCGTAATGGCAGAATAAAAATATAATTAGGGAGATCTCCTGCTAATCCAAGAGGTTTTGAAAATGCAACTGCAAAAGAGAAATTATGAAAAGAGACTGAAAATTTTGAAAAGGACAACTTTGTTATGGAAACGAATTTCTCGAATTGCTTTGACTTGGGCTTTCTTGGATTGGTTACAAATGCCTAATGTCACCCAATTTGTACTTGTGTATAGGTGATTTTAGATATTAAAAATTAAAAATATTGTACCATCTTCTACAAATATCTTCCTCAAATATTTAATACTTCAAAATATCTATACTTTTCCTAAGCACAGATATCAACAGTAACACTAAAACTTTCTAGTTTTTTTCTTAATATCTAGGATAGTCATTTTTTCAAAAGAATCACTTTAGATATTTTTCACAATACTTTTTTTAATGCAAGTTGCCGCTGCCACTAGTTGGAAACCTAATTAAAGAATTCATACAGATATTAGACAATGACTTCACAACTATGGAAAACAGAAAGATGACCTGACAAATTACTTGTACTTGTAAGGACTTGCAGTTTGGTGGAGAACCTCAACGACAATAAGGCGCATGGGAGTTGCAATTTGATAGAAAAGAATAACGTGGATAAATATGCATATCCAAAGTGGAAACAATGGGAGATATATAGTGGTATATACATTACCACTGTATGGCCATCCGTCATCAAAATGCCATGCTTGGAATGCATATTATACGTGCTGATATATTGGGAATATGCTAAGTAAATACTCTGATCAAAAGACATGTGAAGTAGGACCCTTTCCACATGGGAGTTGGGACCAATTATACAAGTAATTCTCACAAGGACAACTGACCTTGAACACTATAAATAGAAACCTTAAATTTCCAAACTTGAGAGCAAGAACAAGTCAGTCAAATCATAATCTCATCAAACACCAGAGTGAAGTTACCTTCAATATCAAAAACTAGGATGGGTATTATTCGTTTGCCATCAATTGTTTCCAATGTGAAGACATTTTGCAAATTGCAAATCTCAAATCATGTACCAAAAGGACATTTTGCAGTTTATGTAGGAGAAACAGAGAAGAAGAAGCGATATGTGGTTCCAATTGCATACCTGAATCATACTTCGTTCCAGGAATTGCTTCAGAAAGCAGAGGAAGAGTTTGGTTTTGAACATCCAATGGGCGGTCTAACAATACCCTGCAATGAAGATGCATTTTTTCATGTCACTTCTCGAATGAACACTAGTTTATGATATGGATTGCAGCATGCTACACAAGTTTTCTTTCTTTTATTTTGACTAGTAATTCTTTTCCTCTTGTCATGCAAGAGCTGTAAATTTAATATGTTCAAAGTTTTTCCTCTGGCTAATATTGTTCAGAGGATTCGAAAGGAAAATATACATCAATTATTTTTTACGATTCTTCATTGTCCTCAAACCTCAATGAATTGATATCTTAGAACAGCCTGTGAGTTCGACTCAATGCTGTTCACATGGCTGGATGTACTATTTCTTTATCAAAAAGGAATATTAATTAGTATAGAGAAGGATATATACTAATTTCCTAAATAATCTATAATATGGTTAATTATCTACTGACATAGTGGAAACGATATATGAAACAGTGAGCTATTTTCGCGTGATAATTCTTTGGGGTTAAGTTCACACAGATCGCCCTAAAAGGGTGGTCTGGGAGAATAAATTTTGGACTAAAGTTAGTTTTGCATAAGACTGAAGTTTGAGTCTCACACCATAATCAAAATATATATTCTCAAGCATCTAAACTTACAAATAAGACGATCATACATTTTACCATTTAAAATGACCAAGTAAAAATACTAGTCATAGAAATACCGTAGAGAATGGCAGAATAAAAATATAATTAGAGAGATCCAGAAGACCATTAACAAGGTTTTGAAAATTCAACTGCAAAAGAGAAAGCTATGAAAAGAGAAGGAAATTTTTGAAAAGAACGACTTTGTTACAAAAAACTTCTTGAATTGCTTTGACTTTCTTGGGTTGGTTACGAATGTCTAATGTTACCCTATTTGTATTAGTATATAAATAATTCTAGATACTAAAGGGTCTATATTGTAAGGCTTGAACCCGTGAGTTTTCTGATAACATGGCAGTAACTTTACCAGGTACTCCAAGGCTCCCCTTCAAAAATTCTAGATACTAAAGATTTAAAATATTGTACCTTCTTCTACAAATATCTTCCTAAAATATTTAGTACTCTAAAATATCTATACTAACAAATATCACCCCTAACACAATAACTTTCTGGTTTTTTTTACTAATGTCTATGATAGTCATTTTTCTAGAAGAATCACCTTAGATATTTTTCACAATACTATTTTTTATCCAAGTTGCCACTGCCACTAGTTGGAAACCTAATTAAAGAATTCAAAACCAAGAATAATCAGCAGAACACAATTTTTTTGGCTGCCATGCGCCCATGCCTAACACAAAATTGAGACAATATTAGCCGAAGTGGAAATAATGGCTTAGCTTTACCAAATCACATGAATGTGTGCAGTAGTTATTTCCGCGTAAGAAAAGCTTGTGAGCCAATGAATTTAGACGTAGGAATTTGCGCCTGGAAAAAATGGGTGAATGGTGGTATTTGTTTAACCAGCTTATGGCCATCCATCATCACCAAAATTCAGGAATAGATAAACGAGTGGAAGGCAGAGTAGAACAAACCTACAAGTTATTGTATTCATGCTCCAAAAATGACCATTTTTTTCTCCCTAAAATTGGCAACTAATTAGTTCAAATTCCAAACTATTTAGTTGGCTAAAACTTCTAGAGGTGACAAAATCCATCTGAGTTTATAGTCATTGAGTAATGACCCAATTATCTCAACAGAATATTCAAAATAACTTAACAATTTACATACTGCGTGTGCACAGTCTTAATTAGCTGCTACATGCCTACATACTTGCAACTTTATCTTGCGCAAGTTCCCGAGCCTAGCATGCGCTACGTGCACTAAAAATACAGAGGTCCTCCATAATAGGAACTTAAATTTATATCTTTTGTGGGTTTTATTACTCCCTTTGTTCGTCCATTATACCGTTTCAGTTTATAAAATTATTAAATAATTTATCATTTTGTGTTTATTTTTCCCCTACTATCAAAAAGTATTTATTTTTTTATATTTAGATGACTTATATTTAATAAAAGTTTCTATATCAAGTTAATATCGGACAACTATTAATGGACAGAAAAAGTATAATAGCACACATTCCCAAGGCAACACGCATTGGAACTATAGCAAACCCATAATGCACTACTTATAATATTAACTTTCGAATATGAAGCATGTGAAGTAGGGCCTCTATCACATGGGACCAATTGACCTGCCGTGACACGCAAAATACTGCCCGCAATGGCTATAAATATAGCCTTACTTCAGGACAATAACAATTTGCAATTCATCAAACACCTTCAGTGCATTAGTCCAACAAACACCAAAACTTCCCTTCAAAATCAAAATCTAGTGATGGGAATCATTCGTTTACCATCAATTAAGCAATTTCACAGATTGCACTCTGTTGTAACTCGGAATCAACTATCAGATGTACCAAAAGGGCATTTAGCAGTATACGTAGGAGAAACAGAGAAGAAACGATATGTGGTTCCAATTGCATACCTGAATCATACTTCTTTCCAGGAATTGCTTCACAAAGCAGAGGAAGAATTTGGGTTTCAACATCCAATGGGCGGTCTAACAATACCCTGCAATGAGGATGCATTTTTCTATGTCACTTCTCGATTGAACAATTCCTTATGATATTATGAAGAAGCAGCATTAATTAAGAGATTATACTAGAGCTTAATTAGTGTTTTCTTCCTTCATTCTTTTTCCCCCTCTTGCCATGCAAGAGAGGGCGTAACTTCATGTACAAAGCATTGCCACCGGCTCACATTGTTTTTTGCACAACCGGAAAAGAAAAATTTACAATTAAATTCAATTCCTCCCTCCATCTTAAATAAATTACTAGTAGTGATTTTATAGCACAAGACATAAATAAAAATAAAATTATCCAAAATGCATTCTGAATTATTCAAAATTTTAATATGATTTGAAGCGCCATACGATTTTAGAATTCACATGGATTCAATATCACCTCATTTTTTAAAAAATCCCTATGACTAATCAATTCAAATTAAGTTATTCATCCCGACTTTGAGTAACACTCTTAAAATATTCTAAGCCCTTTCGAAGCGCCATTAGAATTATTGAAATTTTTTATATATATTTATCTATTATTTTAATAAAATTATTTATTAGTATTTTATAATTTTTTCAAGAAGAATAGTTTAAAAAGAGTATCATGAAAACAAATAGCCTTTTATTTGTGTTGAATATTTTTCTTGAGGAGTCTGTTATACCTAAATAATCACTCAGGGGTGTTTGAATTTTCTTTTAGTTTATTTCTGTACCTTCTCAACTTTTTTAAAAAATAAAATTGAATTAAAAGCACTTATTTTTTTTAAACATCTCAAAAAGCAAAGTAAAAATCAAAACTACTTTAAATATGTCCACTCAAATACCTCTTAATGTTGACTAGAGAGCATTCTTTTAAGAAAAATACTTTTTTAAAAAAACAATAAACAACGTGAAATGAAAAAAGCATTCATACCAAGAGTAATTAGGCTGTCATCTAAGATAGGTAGTCATAAATTCATATGTATTACTCTTCTTGTCTTTTATATTATGAGTTGTAGTTATTATTTTAATCATCAAAAAATAATGTTTAATTGTAGTTTTAAAAATATGTTTTTTAAGTATATAAAATTGTTAATTATTGTTAGGATCAAATGCTTACCATTATGCCAAAAGCTATAGCTGATAGTAAAGGCACAACTTTATTTCTTAATCAATTCCGCCAAGCAAGCGCCACGTTCGATCATGACAAGGACCCGAGCTACCTCAGCCCCCTTGTGATCCTTGCCATAGACAGGATGTTATCATTACAACAACAATTATGTATTACATATATTATAGTAATTTTTAAATATTTTAGAAAATAAATTATTAAGATATTATATTTAAATTTATGTTAAAAACATTAATACAACTCTCATATTTCATATCACATGAAATAAAATAATAGTAGTTAATGATCTTCCACTGCCACGGCTCATCCACGTGAAGAACACAAAAAGAATACTGCCCCAAAAATAGACTGCGTGATATATGAATTTAAATTTAATATGAATATCAATTAGCAAAAGAAACAAATAAAAAAGTCCAAATGCATGTACTTCTAATTAAGGACATGTGCTCTTTGCATAGCTCCCGGAATGAAAAGAAATTACTCCCCCTTTTATTTTACTTGAGCTTAAGTTCTATGTGTACACGAGCTATACAGACAACATGTAAACTATACAATTAAATTGCTTATAAAATATTTATATATAATATATTTATTAATATTAATTTTGTTTTAATTTATTTGTCTTTACTCTATTTTTTTCTAAAATCTCATGTTCTATGAATAGAAGCAACATTGACTCCTAACATCGTATCAACATCACTAAAGTTATAAAATTTAAAGAGCATTTTGATATAATAGCATCCTTAGTTTAGGATCAAAAGACTTAATTTTTTTTTCTTTTAACTCGCATTTCAAGTTAAGTTGAAACAAAGAAATAATAGAATGAAAGTAAGAATTAATTCACCATATATTATGAGTTAGTCAATTGGTAACATGAATCTTTGATGGAAATTATTTAGGGGCTAGAGTTGGTGCATGTTCTTTTTCTTTATGTGCAAGGAATAATTAGAGTTAAATGTATATATTAATGTTCTGCCCATATCTTATGAATCTGTCCACATTAACAAATTAATTTAAATGTACAGCTGCTGCAAGTTGAATTTGTCCACATTAACAAATTAATTCAGTTCAGTTTCACTTAAATGAACTGAATATGGAGTATTAATTAAGTCAACTCTGATTTTGTTAAAAAAAATTAAATTTTGGAGATCTGTGCCACAGATTCTCTTTAGATTTTGATAAGTCTTCTTCCAGTTTTGTTTTTATTAGAAATTGAAAAAATGTACTGTATCTGCATATCGAAGTCTACATATATAGTACGACTGTTAAAGAATAATTATGCATTAATTCCTCTTTTAAATATAAATATTGTGGTTTGACCTTTTTATTATACAGGTAATAGTTGGATCTGGTCCATTAATTAGTTCATCATTATTTCATGAAATGATTATTAATAAGTTGTTTAATATCTAAGTACAGAATTCATGTGTGTTCACATTTAGGATCAGAATCATATTGACTGGCTCCTTTAATATCATTTGTTTTTAAAGTAAATTACGTATGTTTTCCCACTATGTAGTTAACTGGAAGTTGCAAGTAGATATGAAAAAAAATGTTTTCGATTTATGTTGTGAGATAATTAGAGATCAAGCAAAGGTAACATCAATATTTTAGGGGCCAAGATGATGTTGTTTTCTATTTGGTCTTTGTTTTGACATAAACATTAACTTAACATTTCCGAAGTTGAAACAATTGGGGATGTTACTAATGTTATTGCGATCAGATTAAGGATGAATATTGTCATTCACTAATTAATTAAGAATTTTAAAAATCATTTAAAATGCCAAGTAAACTTCATGAGTTTATATGAATTAAGTATTTTTTATCTAGATCACATGTATATATGTTATCTTTATCTATACATATTTGATTATGAGGGATTGAGGATGGGGTGAGGTGGCGGAGGATTGGAGCGTAGAGAGAGACGAGATATATTTCATGAAGAAATAATTTGATAGTTGAACGTTTTAAAATGTAATATCTTTCAATATATTCGATAAGATATCACAATAATATAAATAATTATTTAATATTATCTGAGCTAGTATAATCATTTAAAAAATAAAAATTAAAGGGCCCAACCGGGTTCGAACCGGTGACCTCTTGATCTGGAGTCAAATGCACTACCACTGAGCCATGGACCCATACATCCATCAATTTAACAAAAAAGTGATAAATTCTAATTAAGCAGAATTTTTAAGATTAATGTTGCCTTGTTAATGCGTGTGTCAATGTAAAAAGTGTGCAAAGGGAACATTTAGCCTCAAATTGAGGGCAGTTAGTAATGTGAACTTTTCCAGAGTTTCTGCATCTCTTCTTGCTAAATTTCTATTTCCAATGCATCATACACTTTACAATTAAGGGGGGTCTCTTTAATAATTAGCCACCTCAGGATAAGTATTTTCTTAATTGAACTTGTAATATATTAGCAGAGCCATGTGAGATTGGGACCCGTACTCCATAACAACAGCTGATTTTCGGTGGCAAAACATGTAACCTTTTCTTTTGCTGCTAATATAAATACTAACCTTTCCATTACTGCAAACTTCACTACAAGTTCCAAATTCAAATCACAGAAACAGCTAAAAGTCACTCAAACTCAACATCCAATCAAAACACCAACATGGGTATTCGTTTGCTATCAATGATTTCCGGGGTCAGGCAATTCCACAAAGCTGTTACTCGAAATCAAATATCAGATGTACCAAAAGGACATTTTGCAGTTTACGTGGGAGAAACTGAAAAGAAGCGATACGTAGTTCCAATTGCATACCTGAATCATTCTTCCTTCCAGGAATTGCTTCACAAAGCGGAGGAAGAGTTTGGGTTTCAACATCCAATGGGCGGTCTCACAATACCCTGCAATGAGGATGCGTTTTTTCATGTAACTTCTCGATTGAACAATTATTTATGATAGGAAAGCAGTATTATTCTACACAATAGATTAGCTAGAGCTTATAAAATTTTGAATTTTTTTTTCCTCTTGCAAACAAGAGATGTAAACTTAATTTTATATATAATCAATGTTGTGTTAAACAAACCGAATAGAGCAAGAACACAGCTAATAATTTGAGAAAATAAAGATAAAAGAATAATAGAACACACAAATTTACGTGGAAAACCCCTAAACAAATTAG
>DF363957.1:8340-32177 GCA_000787875.1 Solanum virginianum | reverse complement strand
CACACTTGCTGCAAAGTGAATTTTCCTATATACCCTAAGTCACACTGGCCTGAGATTGGGCACTTGGGGTCCTGAAATTCTGATGACCCTAAGATTTCTGATCATATCTGGTTGGTTGCGCGGGCGCACTGGCTGTAGATGGTGCAGGATATGATGATCTCTTCTGGAAATAAGATTTGTCCCCTTTGTTCTGTCTCTGTGGGTTAGATTCATATCCCGCGGACTTCACCTTTCTGCTCAAGTGCTGATCTCTATCCATCTTCTTATCTTCCTCCGTCTGATGGGCATACACCACAAGATGTCCATGCCAGGAATCAGCAATGCAGCCTTACACTTTCTCTGCACATGTCTGGCCAGGCCAGACACAAATCTCCTCATCTTCTGCCTCATATCTTTCACCATCTCCGAGGCATACCTTGATAGTTCGGTGAACTTAAGGCTATACTCTTTCACAGTCACCCCTCCCTACTTCAGATTCACAAATTCATCCGCCTTCGCCTCTCTCAACTCTTGAGGAAAGAAGTAATCAAGAAAAACGTCTTCAAACTCCTCCCAGGCTGCAGGCTCCGCATCCTCCCCTCTACTTTCTTCCCACTGAGTGTACCACACATTAGCCACGTCTTTCAGCTGGTAGGATGCAAGCTCTACTCCTTCAATCTCGGTCGCATGCATGGCCCTCAAAACCTTGTACATCTCATCAATGAAGTTCTGTGGGTCCTCTTCCACCTTTAACCCTGTATACACCGGCAGGTTCATCCTTAAAAAGTTCCTGAGCCGAGTTGCAGCTAAGGGCTCCTATGAGCTAGAACTAGGAGCCTGGAAAATTTCCCTGGGAGGCCACCAACTGAGTCAGCAAGGTGATGGATCCTCTGAATTCTGCCTTAGTAGTAGGAGCTGTCTGGGGCTGAGCAGGGGGCGCTTGAGGGACCTCAGCAGTCCTGGTGAGGCGCCCCGTCTCCTCATCTCAATCTGAACCGGAGCCTCTGGTTTGGTGTTCTCAGCTATAGGAGCTAAGGCATCTCTTTGGGCGGCTGTCATCTTAGGCATCATTTTCTTTAAGCGTAAAGTGCATGAGTTAAAAGCAAAATTTCACAAGTTAACTCAATAGCACGAACACAGATCATAAAAGAAGGGTAACACTTCCTAATGTCCTATAGCCTCCTGCTCATAAAGTGTAGTGCATAACACACCCATAAAAAAGACTCTACTAGACACGACTTCATAGACTCCCTAGAACACTGGAACTCTAGGCTCTGATACCAAGTTTGTCACGCCACGGGAGGGTACCCTAGACGTGACTGGCACTCGGAGACTATTGCTAGCCCCCAAGAGGATCACTCAGTCTCCTTGCCATCGTTCAGTCAATTCATCAGCAAAAAAAAGTGATATAATGAATATAAGTGCTATACTATAAGTGGGCCCATACTATCAACATTAGTCTATCATCAGAAAACAGAATAAATAACGAAAATCTCAAATGTAAAGAAGGAAAGAAAGAGGGACAAGAACCCTCGACATCAATATCCACATCTATGTCTATGAAGCCTCTATACAATAGTTTGAAGCGATACCATGACATGCCATGACTACTAAGCATTAAGAAGAAAAAGACTATCCAACAATAAAAATCAATATCCTCCGAATGCTGAGGAGGAGTCACCACTGTCAGGAATAGGGAACTCTGAACCTCAACGATCGAGCTGCTGAAATCCTCAGTCTATAGTATCTACATCATAAAATGATGCAGTGCAGCGTTAGTATATGGAATATATTGTATGTAAAACGGGCTAAGAAAAAGAAAATAGTTTAATCATCACCAGTCCATCGCTCAGCCTCACCTTATATATAAGAGACAATACTCTATCACCTCACTAGCTATTAAGCATTAAACATTCACTTCACATTGGAGTTCTATCATCATGAAACCCTTACTATAAGAGACAATACTCTATCACCTCACTAGCTATTAAGCATTAAACATTCACTTCACATTGGAGTTCTATCATCATGAAACCTATTTGGGAGTTTATATAACTGATAACCACTATCTATGAGTTAGTAGTGATACAACAAAGAGATGTCATTGCCACATCCATCCAGTACCTTGCTGGGGTAAAGGACGAGTCTGTCAGTAGATTCAATAGTCTGTCAAGTCCCCTTTCGGGACAAAGGAAACATCCACTTTCACGGTCCAATCCTCTCCTACACTGGCCACATAGTTAATGGATTCGAGTGGGACTCACTCTCACCATTTCGGTGCTAATACTCCTCCCAGGACTCAACATGCTCATAAATCTATCAATCCTTCAAGAAACCTCATCACCCAACCTCTACGGACAAGATTTTTCTATCCAATCTAAAGGAAATATACCCATTCAACTCTATCAATAATAGTTTCAGCTATCCCAGTCATCCACACACTTAATTCAGGACTCAGACTCAGTCAGACATCCCCCTCAGACATTCTAGGCTCTAGACATCTCCTAAGTTCATTATTCAAGTCAATATAGAGAGGAAATTTTAAGGATCAAGTCACAATCATATAATAAGGTAAAAATACAATAAGCTTTAAACATGATGATCATCAGTTCATGATATAAAATTGTTGTTTAAAGATTTAAAATAATAATTCAAGCTAGTATATAAGAATTTAAAACAATTATTCAAGAATTTAAAGTAGTCATTCAAGAACTTAAAGAAATTACTCAAGAACCTTCAAGAATTCATACATCAAAACTCCTAGACATGAATTTGCTATCTTAACTCTACATAGGCACATGAGAGATCAATCCTATGCTTTTTGGTAGCCTTTACATACCTGGGAATAGAGATTTCTTCAAGGAATTGGAAAACTCTTGAACCCTTACTCTTTCTCTCCTCTTCTTCTCTCTGACTTGTGTAAAATCTTTGAAAAATAATAGGTCTAAACCCTTTTCGTACGAATATATGTTTAAAAATTATATGAGGGATATAAAAATATATCAGAAAGGATGAAATTGCCCTTCCTGAATTAAAATTAAAAAAAAGTGGCATCCCCATACACTAGTACGCGACGCGCACTAGTGTAAAAATATATTTTTTTTGCATTTTCCTCAGTTTTCATCAAATTTTCGAAAAAATCCAAGTGTGGTTCCTTGTCCTCTCCGCGTCGTGTAAGGGGCATGAAAATCTCATTGTTTTCTATTTTCTTTGAAAAAATCAATTCGTATTTTTTCGCGTTAAAGCCGAGTCAAGATCATTTTCCAACTCAGTTTTTGCACTGATTGCAAATTTGGTCTCGAATTTTTTATCGGAGTTTGGGAAGACACGTTGCACGCACGATAAAGTTTAGGGGCATTTTAGTAATTTTACGGGGTGTTACAATGGTAAAATTCCATCATGAGTAATTTGTAAATCATATCAAAACCTCAAAATAGTTCATAGATTTCACAACTTGAAGCATGTATAGCCTTAATAGACGAAGTTTTATTCATAGTATAAGCTCAAAATAGATGTTCATGCATAATCAACAATATTTGACAAAAGCCCAACATATTTTATGCTCATATTTCATAATAATAAATACTCATAAGAAATACAACTTGAAATCATGCAATTTTAATAAAATAGGAAGGTTGGACTCTATGGGTGAAAGGACCCAGTTGATGAAACCCACATACCTTAAACTTGGGTTTTTTTGATGTAGATTTGAAGGAGACTTGAAGCTTGAATGGGGTTCTTGAGATCCAAAATTAAGCTTGGGACACTTGAATTTGGATGAAATATTTGGTTAAGTGTTAGAGAGGGTTTTGAGAGGATCTTGAGTGATATATTATTGAAAAATGGTCTAAGTATGAGATATTTCATGTACAAAAGGGCATGGGGCCAAGACCCCAATGCCTTAGGCCAAAACAGAAAAATTAAGGAAGTGATAACACTGCTCCGCAGCAAGTTCGCGTCGCGGAGCCAATGCGAATGCCCACTGTTTTGCGAAAAATTAGCAAAATCATTTTTTGCTATGGGTCTTCTAAAGTTGGGGTTATACCCATCTCTTACTCAATTTTGCCCCCTGATCAAGAATATGAAGTCGCTCTATACAATAGTTTGAAGCGATACCATGACATGCCATGACTACTAAGCATTAAGAAGAAAAAGACTATCCAACAATAAAAATCAATATGGATTTTTGATATCACGCACGAATTTTGAGATATATGAAAATTACGATTATAAGCATTTTCGAAGCACATTTTCGAGGCGTTTCATCTGTGACTTGTAAGTTATTTATGATTATAAATCTGCCAAAATTTATTTCAAAAGTTCAGTTCTTAATAGTTGATCTTGATGGATGATTTTAAGGAGGAACATAAATGCAAAGATGAACACCGACTTTTGAATATCATAACGCAGGCCTTTGGTAACGTTGATTATTCTTCCTTCTCCTCTTGACCCTTCGAGGATGAACAGTGGATAAATTAGTATCTATTGTAACGACTCTCAAGTCATTTTAAAAATTAGAGCTTCTTACGTCATAAAAGATTTATCTCGTAAATTTTTAAAAGGGTATTTTTGACTATTAGATAACTCTTGTTATCTTTAAATAACTAATTTAATTAATGAGTTAATAGAATTTATTATTTTTAGTATATAAAAAAATGAATAAGGGTTAGAAGGGGGGCTGAACGCCCCCACTTCAGTAAACAAAAAGAGAAATGAAGAACGCATACACACGGAAGCAGAAGGGAAAAATCGAGGCTTCAAGTAAGATTTAATTGAAAATTTTGTACTTTTTTTTTCAACTTGTGATAAAATGGCATAAGATACAACCATGCAATTGTTTATTATATAATGTTAAGACTAAGAATTCATTATAATTGGGCAGTTGGTATTTGTCACCTGTTAGATTGTAAAGCTATTATGTAAAATTGCAATATGTTGCAGTAAACTTTTATTTTGGAAGCACAAAGTATTGATGGGCATTAGTGCTAGCCGATGATTACACCAATCATTAGAGTTAGTATATGATGGGTTGAGTTGCACCTTTCCGTATAGGTTGTGTAATTAGCATTTTTCTTGATCACTACAGTTATATTATGATCCAAGTTTAATATAAGAGATAGATAATTAAATGTTATTTATAGTGTATCATCTAGATATTAACAAAGTTATGTTGGTTAAAGGAATTAAGATTGAACACTAGGCTTGTTAATTAGGAAACTGATTATCGAATTGAATCGATTTTTGGGTCTAAGCTAGACATATAGTAATGTGGGTGTCTATAAACTCCTTTACTTATGAATATCATATATTTGATTGATTCGAAATGTTTTGAGGCATTGAAGAAAGACGAAGCATAGATGAATTAGCTAACTTGATTCGATTCTTCAAACTTGATCTCTCAAAGTGATGCCTTGAATAAAGAAGGCTTGATGAAACATTAGTAATGAAGTGAGAAGTAATGATAAAGAATAATGAATTATATATATATTGGATTGGGTGTCATGTTTCGACACATATATATTATAGGATCGGGTGTCACGTTCCGACACAGATATATTATAGGATCAGGTGTCACGTTTTGACACATATATATTATAGGATCGAGTGTCACATTTTGACACACACACACACACACACACATATATTGGATCGGGTGCCACATTCCGGCACGATAATAATAAAGAAAAATATGTTAAAATAATTTAATATACTCAATTTCAAAGAATCTATCTCCCAAAAGAAGCGTGATGTGGAGGCCTGAGTCCTCGTGTGTATTATTGATATCGTTGATTGGTTGTGTACTTGTCTCTTACTGTTGCCACATGTTAAGTGTTATAGTTGATTTGCTGCTATTACTTTATGCATATTAATTTTTATTTGTTTTGCTTTTGTGGAGTGCAACGAGTGTTTCATCGATTTTGACTCGCCATCAGCTCTAGCCGGTCGTTGTTATAGTAATCTCAGGGTGAGCTAACTTTCTAGCTCATATTGGATTCTATTAGTTATAACACGGTGCATGTCCTTAGTTTTCGGATATGGACTATTTTATTTATCTATTTTGGTGTTGCTACTTTTAGACTTAGTATTTGAGATAAATGTCCTTCATGTGATGACTTTCAGGTTTTGGAAAAATGATATGTAATAGACTTAGTGCTTTTGTTATTGTTTGTTTTATAACTTGAATTTCTAATATAGGTTGAGATTTGTATCATTGGTTCTCCCACTTAGGAGGTTAGGTATGAGTGGCACTCATGATCCATTTTGGGTCGTGACATTTTATTACAATTGTGAAAATGTTTATCTTATCATCTTGCAAAGATACTTATAGTAAAATCTTGAAAATTATTTTTCTTATTATGTTGCAATGATGTTTTTAGTATCATTTTTAAAAATATTGTTATCAATTTTCAAGGATACTTCTTTTTTTTTAAAAAAAATTAACACTAGTACAATTTGTGAAAATGTTTTTCTTATCATATTGTTATGTTATTCTTATCAACTTTTGTAAAATTATTATTGGTATTATGGTTCAATGATGCTTTAAGATGTTTAAAAAGAGTTTTCTTCTTTGAATCACTTTCTTCCTCAACTTCATCATCCTCGGAATTATCAGAAAGATACATTCCTTTTAAACCATCCATGTCTAATGGCTATCATCAAAGTTATCTTCACTATCATCATCTTCATCATCGGAGTCATCTTCAAAAAGTATCATCATCATCTTCATCGGACTCGACCTTTTTCCTTGGATCAGATACCTTAGTATTTTTAACATTTTTGGTAGGTGCATATTTTAATGCATCAAACTTTACATCTCTTTCACACCAATCTCATGTTTTTCATTTGGTGCCTCCAAACATTCTTTTTATCTGAAAAGACATCATCTGCAGAGTTGATTTCATCAGCGCTCGGCTCATCAGCAGTGTATCCAATGAAGTATACTCTTTCATATTTTAAGCCCTGTGAAAGTTCAAATTCATTTTCAAAGACCAAGTCTTAACATCAATTGAGGTCTATCCTCAACCATTAGAGCTCCAATGACATAAAGCATTTCTCCAATAGTTAGGCGTAGTAAAACATGTTTTTGCTTCTTTTACATCTTTCACTGCACCTATGGCAGCTTGAAAAATATGAATGAGCTTGAAAAGGTCAAGCTTGACCTTTAGAGATTTTTCTGCTTTCACTTCAACACGCTTCAAATCTCAACAATTGGAGGTGAACAAAAAAGTCAAAAAGACTGTTGTACGAAGATCAAAGATGAAAAAGATAGCAAGAGTACTTTCAATATATCATTTTAATATATTTATATGTCAAGAATAGTTTACATATTTATAAAAGTATTCTCCTCGTAATGTTAAACATTGTAACAATATTTTATTATCATGTTGCAAGTGAACTTACAGTATAATTCTTATTGTCTTATTATTTTATAAGGGTGCTTGCAGTAAATTTTATATATAAAAAAATCTTATCATCTTATAAAGATACTTTCATTTTATTGCATATAGATATTTTTTGTAATCATATCGCAAAAGTACTTATAGTGTATTTTTATGAAAATGTATTTATTATCATATTATAAAGATACTTTCATCTCATTTTATATGAATGCTTTTCTTATCATCTTGCCAGAATATCTTTTGTTGATGTTGTAACTGTACTTTTGTATAGTTTTTTTGTATTTTTCTTCAAATACAAACTGACATGGGATAGCAATTGTCCTTAACTTTTATTTATATTTATGGCAAAAGATGCAACCAAAGGAAATTTTCTTCGTTGAAACTTAAAAGGTATTCTTACATCATATGGAGTCAATGACATTTTTGGTATGAATACCTTTTGTCCATTCATATTATCTGATAAAACTTTGTCTTTAATAATACAATTTTCAAGTCTTGTGATGATTAATCTTGTCTCATTACATAATTCTGAGGATTGATCTATGTTTCTCAATAACATAACCGGTACACCAACTTTCAAAGTGATTGTATGATTTGGTATACTAGAACATTTAATAGTGTTTAGGTATTCAGGAGTATGTATTTGTTCCAAACCTATAAATGCATCATCAGACTTGCAGATGGTATCAAAACTGAAGTATGTTTTTTCTTTGCTTTGATAGAGTGAAATAATGTGTACATTGATTGATTCAACCATGTCAAGAGCGGGAGCAAGAATTCCTCCTTTTTGTAGATATGTTATATCATTAAAATGACTGAACAAATCGGAATATTTGCTTTCCACAATTGTAAAAATTGGATCATCACAGTTCTTGATAAAAAGATCTTCAGGGATGTGAACTTTCTCAATACCATCTATTAAATTATCAATTTTTACCATCACCAACTACTAAAATCTAATCAGCAAAGTCTTTCAAATCATGTACATATGAATTCAACGAATTTGCTTGTAACCTCATATTTTTGGTTAGCTGTAAGACTTGACAGTAAACCCATAAATAGAATGAACTAAGGGTAGCATTAACAATATCTAGCCTATTTCCTTTTGGAATGACAGGAAGAATTTGTCTGAAATCACCACCAAGTACAACTGTTTTACCCCCCAATTGGCCGTTCCAAATTGGATGCATCTTGAAATCTAAGAATATTTCTTAGAGTTTTGTCAAGAGCTTCAAAACAATATCTATGCATCATAGGTGCCTCATCTTAAATTATCAACTTTATCTTCACAATCAAATTTGAAAGAACACTACCTTGCTTGATATTACATGTTGAATCTTCAGTTGCATTTAAGGGTATTGCAAATCTTGAATGAGCTGTACAACCTCCAGGTAACAAAAGAGATGCAATCACGCTAGACATAACTGTTAAGACAATGTCTCCCTTGGATCTTATAGCAGATGATAAATTTCTCCAAGTAAAAGTCTTTCTAGTTCCTCCATGACCATATATGAAGAAGAATTCTCCTTTTTCTTGATACACTGCTGTTATAATTTTATCAAAAATTGACCTTTGCTCCATTGTTAATTTGATCAATAATGCATCATATTCTTCATGCATAGAGTGTCTATTATAACGTAGTTCATTAAGGATAAGTCTATTGTGATTGATAACTTGTTCTTCATTATAGGAGTTGACATTATTGGAAAATCTTAAAATGTTCTTGCACAGCCTTGTAAACAAAATTTCAACTTTTGCAAACAACGATTTTTTAATTCATTGTTTGTTAGTTCTCTCAGCTGTAAAAAAGAAATACACAATAGTTACTAATATAGTTGAACTTTTAAGGATATATTCATATAAGTTAACATAACTTGATAAATTATATCAAATAATTTTTTTCATTAATATTTATTTTCTATGATAATTAATTATAAATTATGATAAGAAATACTTTATGATAAAATATAAAGCAAGTATCATTTATATGATTCGCTTATAAAATTTATTTTTTACAAAGGAAAGCACTACTTATAAAATATTATAAGATATATTTTTAACAATGGGTTATCATACAAAGTGTATACTTACATTACATTTTATAAAAATATTTTTCCTATTATGCTTAATAATAATTCAATTCATTATTTTAAATTCTATTTATTATATTGCAAGGGTGCTTTATATACATATTTTAAAGGATGTTTTCAATACAATCTATAAATATATTTTGCTGTTCATTTTGCAATGTTTTTAAATACATTTTGTGAAATTGTGAATGTGAATTTTATGTTATAATAGCACTTTCAAATGTTTTTTTTTGTAAAAGTGCTTGTCTTATCATGTTGCAAGATTATTTTCATTATATTTTTCATAAGAATCTTTCTTATCATGTTGTAAGGGTACTTTCAATATAATTTTTAAATGTGTTTTTCTGATTATGTCTTAGGGGGCTATTTTCATCAATTTTTTTTTTTGAAAGTGTACTTTTTAGTATGTTGGAAAGGTACTTTCAATATATCACTAAAAGTATTATCTTAATAAGTTGTTAGGATACTTCCAACGTATTTATACAATGTGTTTACTATCATGATAAAGTTTATAAAAATATCTTTCTTATCAAATTGCAATTTACATTCTATATAATTTTTAAAATGTTTTTCTGATCATGCTAAAGGATAATTTTAATATATTTTGTAAAAGTGATATTCTTATCATAATGTCCGGGTCCTTTAAATAGTTACTAAAAAGTGTTTTTCTATCATCTTACAAAGATTCTTTCATTCTACTTTATGTAAAAAAAAATATTATCATGTTGCAAGGCACTTTCAATATTTTTAAAAATATTTTTTTATTATTAAGTTGTAATGGTAATTTCATTACATTTTTTATAAGTATATTTCTTATCATGTTGCGCAGGTAATTTTAATATACCATTTAGAAGTGTAAATTTTTCTTTTAATAAAAGTACCCTTTTTATAGCGCAATAAGAATATATACTTCAAAAAATGTAAAGAAATAACTCATTCTACAATGCGATAAGCTAGTATTACTTTTATAAAATATTAAAAAAAAATGCTTTAACATTTTAAATTTTTAGAGTCCTTTTTAAAAAAATTATGGCCACCAACAATGCATATAAATTTTTAAATATGAATAAAAGTAAAATGATCGATATATTTACTTGAATTATCCAAAATTCTCCGTTCTTCATGTAGGATATCATCTGATAATAATGCCCATGTTGCCTCCCACACACATTCAGATCGAGACATTGAATTTGATAAAAGTAGCATAGCAAATAATTGTCGAAGATAAGATGACATTCCCCAGTTGCTTGCTTTTTTTATGACATCCACATATTCTTTGTCATCATCTAATAAACCCAATGCATAACACACATCTCTAAACGTTGGATGAAGATGGTTGTTTATTATTCGAAGATCTTCATAACACTTGGGACCTCTAATTATATTCAACAAAATTCTGAGGTAGTATTGTTCTCCACTTCTAGGTGGCACAAATAATATTCGCCCAATAGAAAATGCAATTTTTTTTCTTTTATTTCACTCTTTCAACTTTTTATTCCACACAAATTTAAGAGGACATTCTGCATAAGTTAATTCAATGACATCTTCATACATCTTATGTGCCTTAAACCAACTTAAAAATTGTGATTCTCTTACACTCAGTCTGGTGGCAACAAAATCAATAGGATAATCATAAGAGAAAATAACCGATTGTTCATTTGATAAATGAAATGAAAGCCTTTCTACTGCAGGTTCTCTGTGGTGAATTGGAAACCAAAAAATTCTCCAAGCTACTTCACATGGTGATATATATTGACAATCATAATACATATTGATTTCATCAACATTTGATGAATTTTCCTCATGCACACTTTTTGAAAAAGCAGCAGTTACATGCTCATTTACCTTACTAACGTTCTTAAATAAGTACTTTATTGATCTATATTGATTGCACCATAACACATTAATATGTGCACCATATTTTAACAATAAATCTCTATTATGGGGCACCACATATCTGTTATCCAAATGCATACCTTATCTTTCAATAGTTCTACCATTATCTCTCCTTTTATACTTTAGATAACCATCTTCAGCAATTGTGGTATTTGATACAAAGCATTTGGGAAAATGTTTTATACATCTACCATTTTGCATGCAAGGAGATGTTTTCTTGACATAACCACATGGTCCATGCATCATCGATTTTTCCACTACGTGATGGTAATAAGGGTCATTCAATTCATCGGGTATCTTTACTAAAATGATTTCATCGATGTCTATTACATTTGGACATTTTATTGTAAAGAAACAACAATATGTGTGCATGAGGTAGATCTCGCTTGTAACACCTCATAAAATTTACCAAAATGGCCCTAAAACATAATCGTGCGTATAATATGTCTTCCACAGCTCTGATGAGAAATTTGAGATCGGATTTACGATTAGCGCACAAAATTAAGTGGGAAAATAGCCTTGACCCAATTTTAGAGCAACCGGGTCGAAAAATACTTTTTGCAAGTTTAATAAAAAACAGTGAGGGTGCGCAACAGGGCCACAATGTGGACCAATTGCGGACCCACACTTATGTTTTTTTCATTTTCGACGATAGTTGAAATTCCCAAAAATACCTGGTGCACGATGGATCCGCATCGCTGACCAGTGCAATTTTAGTGATGAGTTTTCGTTTAATTTCGGAAAGGGTATTTTGGGTATTCCTAACTATTTTAATACCCCCAAAACGTGTTTTAATTCCTTTAATTAGTGCAAAGGGTTTCAAAAACCCATATTCACCTAGTTCTAAGTACATGACAGTTTTTGAGAGAGATAGCAAGAAGGGGATTGAGGATTTCCAAAGTTCGGGTCAAATTCTTGTTGAAGATTAGTACAATCTTCATCCTAGGTATGTAAGGCTAAACTAAAAGCATGAGATTGTTCTCCTATGTGCCCCCATGATTGAATTAGGTTGAATAATTGAAAGTGATGGGTCTTATTGTACAAAAATCTTGAATGTATCTTGAAAACCATTTTTACTTTACTTATATTTTCTGAAATTGATGATCATCATAATTCATACTACTTGTTTAATGCTTTACTTGGATTATTGTACAAACTCTACATGTTTTACTGCCAAAGATGCCATGAATGAACCTAGAGGTTGATGTCTAGAGCCTTGAGAACATAATTGTGCTTGATTGTTGTGGTCCGGGTCTTGATTTGAGTGAGTACTGATGATAATGTTGCTGGAATTGATAGAGGTTGAGACCCTTAGAGTCTTTACGAGGTTACACTTGAGTTCTAAAAAGTGTTCATAATTTTTCCAAGTTGAGAGATGATGAGATGAGTTGATGCCCTTGTCCAAAAGGGACTAAACAATAAGAAATCTTGATGTTGATGTTTATGAGCATGTTAAGTCCTAGGAGGAGTATCGAGCACTGAAAATGAGTAAGAGTGAGTCTCACTTGCACTTATTAACTACGTGGCTAGCATAGAAGAGGATTGGACCGTGAGCAACAGATGTTTCCATAGTCCCAAAAGAGGACTTGGCATTATTATAAACCCACAGATGTACGCCTTTTTACCCCGACAAGGTACTGGATAGATGCCGCAATGACATCACTTCGTTGTACTATCACCAGCTCATAGGTGATGGGTGTAGGTCCGAGAAACTTCCAAATAGGTCCCATATTATTAGTACTTTGATATTGATGTGATAATATGAGTCTTGACTGATGGTGATGTGATAATGTCCTATTCCTTATCCTTAGTTGAGATTGAGTAACTGATGAGTTGATTTCATATTATACTATCTTGCCTATACTATTTACATTAGCATGTTTTACATATAGTATATTCCACGTACTAATGTCCTTTGGCGCTGCATTATTTTATGATGCAAATTCAGTAGACAAGGACTTCAGCAGGTGAATTATTGAGGTTCAGAGCTATTTGATTCCAGAGAGTGCTGAGTCCTCCCCTACATTCGGAGGATGATTCTTTCTTTATTTCTATTGAGTTATTTCATTTGATTGTGGTAGCCATGACCTATCATGGTACCTTCTTAGACAGTACTTATAGAGGCTTCATAGATACAGAGAGATCATAGATAATGATTGGGGTCCTTTTTCCCCCTTGTTTCTATTTTAAACTGGGTTTTTTTATTTATCCTGCTTCATTTGACAGATATAGTTGAGAAGTCTTATTGCCCAATAATGGCTAAGGTTATTATTTTGCAACATCTTTCACTAAATTTACTAATTGAATGAGTGTGATGGGACAAGGTGATTCGCTTGGGGACTAGCAATAGTCTCCGATTGCCAGTTACGCCTAGGGTACTCTCCCGGGGTGTGACATCGCTTTTGAAATTCTGTAACACCCCATGAAACTATCGAAATGCCCCTAAAACATAATCGTGCATACAATGCATCTTCCAAAGCTTCGATGAGAAATCCAATGCCTATCAGTTAACTTTAAGAAAATATTCAAGAAACTTAAATACAAGACCTATCAGTTGACTTTCTACATCTTAGTCTATAAATTGTGATAGCCCATCGATAGTTATTATCCTATTTAATCTTCTGCATATGAATGGATTGAATGAATGCAATGAGACTTGGTGGTCCGCTTGGAGACTAGTGATAGTCTCTAAGTGCCAGTTACGCCCAGGGTACCCTCTCAGGGCATGACAAACTTTGTATCAGAGCACTGAGTTCAAGTGTCCTAGGAAGTCTACGAAGTCGTGTCTAGTAGGGTCTTATTTATGGTTGTGTTGTGCACCACACTTCATAAGTAGGAGGGTATAGGACATTAGGAAGTATTACCCTTCGTCTATGATCTGAGTTCGTGCGATAGAGTTTAAATTTGTGAAATCCCATCTTAACTCGTGCATTTTATGCTTACAGAAAATGCCGCCTAAGAGAACAGCCCCACAGAGAGATGCCCCAACCCCAGTTGCTGAGAACACCCAACTAGAGGCTCCAGTCTAAATCGAGGCTAGGAGACTGGGATGCCCTGTGAGGAATGTTAAGGTCCACAGGCACCCCGTGCTCAGCCCCAGCCAGCTCCCACTACTGAGGCAGAATTTAGGGGAGCTATCGCCATACCGACTCATCTGATAGCCTCCTAGGGAAATAGTTAAGGCTCTCAAGCTCCTAGTTCTAGCTCACAGGAGCCTCAACTGCAACCCGACTCAGAGACTTCTTGAGAATGAATCTGCCTATGTATACAGGGGAAAAAGTTGAGGAGGACCCACATAACTTCATCAACGAGATGTACAAGATTTTGAGGGCCATACATACCAGTAGGATTGAAGGGGTTGAAATTTTCTCCTACCAGCTGAAGGTGTTGGAAATGTTTTGGTACAACCAATGGAAGGACATCAGAGGTGAAGAAGTTGAGCCCGCAAATTAGAATTAGTTCGAGACTGCCTTCCTTGATCACTTCTTTCCTCAAGAGTTGAGGGAGGCGAAGGTGGATAAGTTCATAAATCTGAAATAGGAAGGGATGACTGTGAAGGATTATGACCTTAAGTTTGTTAAATTGTCAAGGTATGCTCCATAGATGATGAAAGACATGAGGATAAGAATGAGGAGGTTTGTGTCTGGCCTGGCCAGATATATGCAGAAGGAGTGTAAGGCTGCTTTGTTTATTCCTAGCATGGAAATCTCCAGACTTATGGTGTATGCGCAGCAGACAAAGGAGGATTAGAAGAAAGATAGAGAAGAACAGATGAGTAGAAGGGTGAAGTCAGCAGGACATGAGCCTAGCCCGCAGAGGCAGACTAGGGGTGACAAGTCCTATTTTCAGAAAAGATCATCACATCCTGCATCGTCTGTTATGGGTGAACCCGTATAGCTAAATAGGCATGATCAGAAATCTTATGTCATCAGAATTTCAAGACCTCGGGCGCTCAATCTCAGCCTAGTATGACCCAAGGTACAAGGGAAAAGCCACGTTGCAGCAAGTGTGGTAAGCTTCATTTGGGTGAGTGTCCGGTTGGCAAGGATATGTGCTATACATGTGGTCAGGCTGTTCACTTTAGCTTTGAGTGTCCAAAGAGGAGGCGAGGTAAGGGGAGTAGTAGAGCTCAGTCTTCCATAGCACCCCCAGTAGGTAACCAACAGAGAGGTGCGACTACTGGTACAGGTGGTGGGACAAACTGCCTTTATGTTATGGGTAATCGAGAGGTTCAGGAGGCTGTACCAGACATTGTCACGGGTATGGTCTGAGTCTTTTCCCTTGATTGCGATACATTGATTGATCCGGGGCCCACCTTATCTTTTGTGACCTCTTATGTGGCTAGTAAGTTTGGAGTTCTTCCAGAGTGTTTGCATGAACCTTTTTCTGTTTCTACTCCTACTGGTGAGTCTATCTTAACTGAAAGGGTTTACAGAGATTGTGTAGTGTCTGTTTATCATAGAGACACCTTAGCTAATTTGATAGAGTTGGAGATGGTTGATTTTGATGTAATAATGGGCATGGATTGACTTCATGCTTATTATGCTTCTGTCGACTGTAGAACCCGAATTGTTAAGTTTCAATTTCCTAATGAGCCTATCTTAGAGTGGAAAGGGAGTTCTGTTCCCCTAAGGGAAAATCCATTTCTTATCTTAGAGCTAGAAAGTTGATCTCCAAAGGTTATATTTACCATCTTATGATAGTTAAGTCTGATGATGTTGAATCTGGTAGTCTTGAGTGAGTCCCAATCGTAAATGAGTTTCTTGAGGTGTTCCATGATGATCTTTCTGGAGTCCCTCCTAATAGGGAGATTGACTTTGGGATCGATATTCTTCCTGAGACCAAACCCATTTCGACTCCACCCTATTACCTAGATATGTTTGTTATCATATTCATAGATGATATTCTGATTTACTCCCATAGTAGGGAGGAGCATGCAGACCATCTTAGAGTTATCCTTCATACCCTTAAGGATCAACATCTATATGCCAAGTTTTCTAAGTGTGAGTTCTGGTTGGAGTCTGTGGCATTTTTGGGGCACATTGTGTCTTGTATAGACTATCGAGATCGGGTTATCACCAATTGAAGGTGAGGGAAAGTGTCATCCCAAAGACAACCTTTAGGATACCGTATAGCAATTTTGAGTTCTTGGTCATGTCCTTCGGGTTGAAAAATGCACCTGCAGCTTTCATGGATCTAATGAACAGGGTATTCAGGCCGTATCTTAATATGTTCGTGATTGTGTTTATCGATGACATTCTGGTATATTCGAGGGATAAGGAGGAGCATGCTAATCACCTTAGAGTGGTTTTCCATACACTCAAAGATCATGAGTTGTATGCGAAATTCTCCAAGTGTGAGTTTTGGCTCAAGTCAGTGGCTTTCCTAGGCCATGTTTCGGGAGATGGTATTGGGGTGGATACTCATAAGATTGAGGCGGTTAAGAATTGGCCAAGACCAACTTCTCTAACATAAATAAAAAGCTTCTTGGGTTTAGCAGGCTACTGTCGTAGATTTATTGAAAGTTTCTCTTCTCTGTCAGCCCCATTAACAAAGCTAACTCAGAAGAAGGCCAAGTTTTAGTGGTCTGAGGCGTGTGGAAAGAGTTTTCAGGAGTTGAAGACTAGATTGACTACAACACCATTGTTAAACTTGCTCGAAAGGACGGGAGACTTCGTGATATACTGTGATGCATCCAGAGTTGGACTGGGTTGTATGCTTATGCAAAGAGGGAAGGTGATAGCTTATGCCTCCAGATAGCTTAAGATCCATGAGAAGAATTATCCAACTTATGATCTAGAGTTGGCAACAGTGGTATTAACACTTAAGATCTGGTGTCACTATTTATATGGAGTGCATGTGGACGTTTTCACTGACCACAAAAGTTTGCAGTACGTGTTCAATCAGAAAGAGCTCAACCTGCGGCAGAGGAGGTGGCTGGAGTTGCTCAAGGATTATGATATGAGCATTCTCTGCCACCTAGGTAAGAATAACATTATTGCTAATGCTCTTAGCAAGATGTTCATTGGTAGCACTGCCTATGTGGAGGAAAGGAAGAGAGAATTAGCCAAGGAGGTGCATAGATTGGCTTGATTGGGAATGCAACTTGAGGATAACAGCAAAGGCCGGGTCAATATTCAGAATGGTTCCGTTTCATCTTTAGTGTCAGAAGTGAAAGGAAAACAAGACCAAGACCCTGTCTTACTCTAATTAAAAGAGATAGTTCATAAGCAAAAGGTGATGGTTTTCTCCAAAAAGGCAGATGGGGTATTGAGATATCAAGGAAGATTATGTGTGCTCGATGTTGATGGTGTTTGAGACAGAATCATGGCCGAAGCTCATAGCACGAGATATTTCATCCATCCTGATTTCACCAATATGTACCACGACTTGAGGGAAATCTATTGGTGGAATAGGATGAAGAAAAACATTGCTGAGTTTGTCTGTAAATGTCCAAATTGTCAACAAGTTAAGGTTGAAAATAAAAAATCATATGGGTTAGCTCAAAATTTTGAAATTCCAGAATGAAAGTGGGAGACGATCAACATGGATTTCATCACAGGCTTACCCCAATCCCAAAAGTAGCATGATTCGATATGGGTGATCATTGATAGGATGACAAAATTAGCCCACTTCTTGGTAGTCAAGACAACTTACACTACTGAGGAGTATGCTCGACTGCATATCCGTGAGATTGTGAGGTTGCATGGGGTTCCCTTTTCCATCATCTCAGACAGAAGATTAGGAAAATAGACTTTGGGATAGACACTCTTCCAGATACTCAACCCATATCCATTCCTCTATATCATACAGCTCCTTCGAAGCTAAAAGAGTTGAAGTTGCAGCCGAAAGATCTTTTAGAGAAGTGATTCATTAGACCAAGCATCTCACCTTGGGGTGCTCCAGTTCTCTTCATGCGAAAAAAAGACAGTTCTCTTCGGATGTGCATAGATTACCGTTAGTTAAATAAGATCACCATTAAGAACAAGCATCATCTCCCAAGAATTGATGACTTATTCGACCAACTTCAGGGCGCTACCTGTTTTTCCAAGATAGATCTTAGATCTGGGTATCATCAGCTTAAAGTTAGAGAGAAAGACATTCCTAAGATAGCTTTCAGAACCCAATATGGCCATTATGAGTTCTTGGTCATGTCCTTCGGGTTGAGAAATGCACCAGTAACTTTCATGGATCTTATAAATAGGGTGTTGAGGCCGTGCTAGATATGTTTGTTATCGTATTCATAGATGATATCCTGATATACTCCCGTGGTAAGGAGGAGCATGCAAACCATCTTAGAGTTGTCCTTTAGACCCTTAAGGATCAACAACTATATGCCAGGCTTTCTAAGTGTGAGTTCTGGTTGGAGTCTGTGGCATTTTTGGGGCACATTGTGTCTAGTGAGAATATCCAGGTTGATTCCCAAAAGATTGAGATAGTTAAAAGTTGGCCAAGGCCCACAACTCCTATAGAGATAAAGAGTTTCTTGGGCTTGGCGGGGTACTATAGATGGTTTGTAGATGGGTTTTCTTCTATTTCAGCTCCTTTAACTAAGCTGACTTAGAAGAAGGCTAAGTTCGAATGGTCAGAAGCTTGTGAGAAGAGTTTCCAAGAGTTGAAGACCAGGTTGACCACAGCCCCAGTCTTATCCCTACTAGATGGAGTTGATGATTTCGTGGTTTATTGTAATGTTTCCAGAGTTGGCTTGGGCTGTGTATTAGTACATAGAGACAAGGTAATAGCATATGCCTCTAGACAGCTTAAGATTCATGAAAAGAATTACCCAACTCATGATCTTAAGGTTGCTGCGGTGGTGTTTGCTTTGAAGATCTGGAGACATTATCTATATGGTGGGCACGTGGATGTATTCACGGACCATAAGAGTTTGCAATATGTGTTTGGCTAGAAGGAGTTGAACTTGAGATAGAGGAAATGGTTGGAGTTGCTGAAAGACTATGATATGAGTATCCTCGATCATCCAGGTAAAGCTAATGAGGTTGCTGATGCTCTTAGCAGGGTGACCATAAGGAGCACAACCCATATTGAGGATGAAAAGAAAGAGTTAGCTAAGGAGGTTCATAGACTAGCTCGTTTGGGGGTGCAGATTGAAGATTCTGACGAAGCCGGGACCATTATCAGAAATGGGTCAGAGTCATCTTTGGTGGTGGAAGTGAAAGAAAAGCAAGATAAAGACCCCATCCTTCTCCAATTCAAAGAACATGTTCAGAAGAAAAAAGTATTAGTGTTCTCGAAAGGGGGAGATGGTGTCTTGAGATACCAAGGCAGGTTATGTGTGCCAAATATTGACAGTATACGATCTTGGCTGAGGCTCATAATACCAGATACTCTACCACCCTGGTGCAACCACGATGTATAGAGATTTGCGAGAAGTCTATTGGTGGGGTGCTATGAAGAAGGATATTGCAGAGTTTATGTTTAGATGCCCAAACTGCCAGCATGTTAAGGTTGAGCACCAAAGGCCTTGTGGTGTTGCCCAGAACATAGAGATTCTGGAATGGAAAAGGAAAATGATTAATATGGACTTCGTAACAGGCTTACCTCGATCCCATAGACAGTATGATTCGATATGGGTCATAGTAGATAGAATGACCAAGTCAGCTCACTTTTACATATCAAGACGACTGATAAAGCTGAGGATTATGCCAGACTCTATTTAAGGAGATTGTTCGGCTGCTCGGGGTCCCTATATCCATCATTTCAAATAGAGGAGCTCAGTTTACAACACAATTTTGGAAGTCCTTTTAGAAAGGGCTTGGTACGAAGGTGAATCTTAACACAACTTTTCATCCACAGATAGACAGGCAAGCAGAACGGACCATACAGACCTTGGAAGATATGTGGAGGGCTTGCTTGATAGATTTTAAAGGTCATTGGGATGATCATTTACCTTTGATTGAGTTTTCTTATAATAATAGCTTTAGGTTAGCATACAAATGGCACCATATGAAGCTCTTTACGGAAGAAGGTGTAGATCACCCATAGTGTGGTTTGAAGTTAGTGAGGTAGGATTGATAGGACATGATCTAGTCCATCAGGCAATGGAAAAAGTGAAGGTTATCCAGGAGAGGCTCAAGACAGCTCAGAGTAGACAAGTCTTATAAAGATGTTAGAAGAAGAGATTTGGAGTTTGAGATAGACAATTGGGTGTACTTGAAGGTATCATCAATGAAGGGAGTTATAAGATTCGGGAAGAAGGGAAAGCTCAGCCCACGATAACAGCATCTCGAGGCTCTTGAGTTGTTTATGTTGCTTTTTAATATGGGAAGAAGGGAAAGCTCAGCCCACGATATATTAAATCATATCAGATTCTGAGAAGAGTGGGTAGTGTTGCATTCGAGTTGGAGTTACCAATAGATTTAAATGCTATACATCAGGTGTTTCATATTTCCATACTTAAGAAGTGCTTGGAAGATCCCTCTCTAGTTGTCCCAGTTAAAAGTGTTGGAATTAGGGACAACTTGTCTTACGAAGATATTCCGGTGCAGATATTAGATTGGCAAGTTCGTAAATTGAGGATCAAGGAGATTGCTTCGGTGAAGGTTCTGTGGAGGAACCAATTTGTGGAGGAGGCCATATAGAAGGCCAAGGAAGATATGAAGGCCACGTATCCATACTTGTTTATTGGCCTAAATCAGGACCTTGAAGGTAAACTTTCGTATTCTCAGTTTGAAGATTTATGTTTATTAAGTTAGGAAATCTTGTCTTTAGAGCTAACTTTGTTTGTATCTTTATCATTGGAAGACGAATGATCCCCAAGGGGAGATATTGTAATACCCTCATGAAATGACAAAAATACCCCTAGAATTGACCTTGCACCGTAATGTGCCTTTCCTTGCTCCTTTTAGAAATCTGAGATCAGATTTGCGATCAGTGCAAAAAATTGAGTTGAAAAATGGTCTTGACTTGTTAAAAACTCGAAAAAATGCTAATTATTTTGGCTCAAGTGAGCTTAAAATAATGGGGTTTTCGCTCCCCTTCCGCGAGGCGGAACTACAATTAGAAATTTTTCAAAAATTTACGAAAAGTGAGAAATTCGCAAAAAAGTGCTAAAAACCACTAGTCCGCATCACACACTAGTGCAGCAGTGATGCAATATTTTGTTTTAAAGGGAGGGGTAATTCTAAATTTTCCCATACACCATATCCTAAACTAAGTCAGTTTTTAAGTCGATCAAAGTTCAAAATTATATTTCTTCTTCACATTCATACGTTAAAAGCAAGAAACACTTTCCAGAACTTCACGCATAGAATTCAAGAACACTAGTGCATTCAAGATTATTATTCTAATCTTCCAAAAAGTCATTTCAAGGTATGTAAGGCCACCTAAAAAGTATTATTTTGCCAATATCTTTAGGAATTGAAGCTAGGTTTCATCCATGAACTTGCAAGCATTGATTGATACTAAGAATTCCTGTAACTTTGTAAAGTATGTCAAATTTCGTGAAAATTTTATAGATTCTTGATGAATATCATGATTGATGGTCTCTTAACATCTAAGACAAGAATTGTTTTTAAGTCTATGTTCAATTATGATCAAGATTCATTATTGTTAATTTTCTTGGAAACTCTTGATGCTATTCAAGAAAAGAACAGATTAGTTGAGTACCTTTAGAACTAAGTTCAAGAAATGCATTTTAAAGATACATTTTCACATATTAGCCAAGAATTTAGCATGTTTTGAGTCATTGAGTTGATTCTAGTTTTCAGTTAAGTTGAAGAAGTTGTATGAGAAAGTTATGTTGTAAGCTGGGCTAAGTCCCCAAGAAAGCCAGATTTTTAAGAATTTATGATTATTTAAATATGAGCCATATAAAGTATTTTGGGAGTAGTATTGAGCACTAATTTGGGTAAGAGTAGAATAAATTACTCAAACTCATAAACTATGTAGT
Source organism: Solanum virginianum (assembly GCA_000787875.1). NCBI lineage: Eukaryota > Viridiplantae > Streptophyta > Magnoliopsida > Solanales > Solanaceae > Solanum > Solanum virginianum. The sequence goes on along the minus strand of DF363957.1, from coordinate 9,903 downwards.
CAGCATAGGATAAGATTGTACTACAGTACCTTCCACATTAGCCACTGAGATGACCTAGCTTTGAGATGGATCCACTTCCCTAGTTCTTCGTTCTCTATCTTGGTAAAGTACGGGATGGCTCTGGCAGCGTGGGCAAGACGTATCACCACGAAGCTCATAGTGGTGGTTTTGGTTAGAGAAACTCCTTAAGCTAAGAAAAATATTTACCTATCAATTTTCAGTATGTTATTTTTAGCATACAAGTCTTAAGATTATTGTTATTTCACTTTTGAATTATGATTATGTCTTTTGAGATGCATTATGATATCCTTGTTAAATGTTTTGGCCATCTTACATACTGTACATTCCACGTACTGACGTTCTTAGACCTGCATTATTTTATGATATAGACGCAGGTGACAGAGTTCCTCAGCAACTGCTCTGTTGAGAATCTAACAGCTTCTAGTTTTGGTGAGGCCTCTTCTCAGTCCGAGGCTCTTGAGTTGTTTATGTTGCTTTTTAATATTTATTTCTAGTTCTGACTACTTGGGGTCTATCTCAATAGTCTTTTCAGACAGTATTAGTAGAGTCATAGACTGTGTGTTTAATATTGCAGGTTTCCAGTTATTCAGACATTGCTTAAAAGCCTTTTCATTCCGTTATGTAAACAGATACGAATTTTTGTATTGCTCTTAATTAGCCTTTTCCACTATTATGAGTCTTCCGCTGAGTAGTAGCCAGGCCAAGTGGTTCGCTTGGGGACCAGAAATGGTTCTAAGTGCCGGCCACGTCCAGGGTGTAGGCTTGGAACGTGACATGCTTGCTGAGGATCTCTAAAAGGTGTACCTGCATCATGAAATGATGCAGCGCCGAGTGGTGTTAGTACGTGAAATGTACGGTATGTAAGATGGTCAAAAAGTATTAAGAAAAGGATACTCACTTTAAAATTAAACTTTGAGATAGCTTAATTGACAAAAGTATGTCATGCAAGTAAAACATATCTTTTAAAATAACATTCCCTTAACTTTTCTCAAAACTGTCTAAAATCATAGGCTTCATGCTTTACTGTTCATAAAATACTTATACTAATACTTTTTTTGAGTTTAAAGCAAGATATCAAGATTCATAGATTTTTGTAGTAACTTTAGGGTTTAACTATTTTAACAATTAAAAGTAATATCTCAACTTAAGACCCCAATTTAGTAGAAGATTTTAGTAAATCTCAAGTTTTTCTTAAAAAAATTCATTAAATCATGCATCATCTCATCAAAACATATTCCCTAACATATAACTCTTTGTACTCAATAAAATACATATATAATATTAGTTTAAATTACTCTTTTATCAATGCATAGAAAAATCATCATCTTTACTAGAACATGTAAAAATCTTTCTGCAAAATACTTGTTTAATGCATGAAAAATCATCAATCTCAATATTAAAGAATGTAGAGGAATGTCATGATCATCAACTCTCTTATGGTTCATGAGAAAGTATCCATGAACGAAAATTCCAATAATATAAGATATAATAATAATAATAATAATAATAATAATAATAATAATAATAATAATAATAATAATA
>DF363958.1:20317-32176 GCA_000787875.1 Solanum virginianum | reverse complement strand
CTGAAGGATAACTGGTCGACATGCCATACAAAAGGGGTTTACGGGCCATATAGCTTTCCATGACCCATAATTGGAGACTCTTACAAAGCTGCTAGAAATTTGGACTTCATGTTTACAATACCCCTCTATGACTCATAAAGTAGTTTATGACTCATAAGGGGGTTTCGTCTAATGAATCTTTAGAAAGTCCCAATCTCTGATCCTCAGGGCATGAACCATCTTCTACGACTCATAATCATTCCATGACTCATTCACATGCTCATAGAATCAACTTCAGATCTCACTGGAGTTGTTCATGAAATCACTTCACAACCCGTAGAATGATCTATGGCCCGTAAAGAGTCTCGTATAGTAGTAAAATTCATCAACTTCTGTGTTTCTTTCAAAAATTAAAGTCAAACCTATAATCCTGCAAATATAATATAAAAACACATAAAACCAACTAACATCGCATAGAGAACACATAAAATTCCATATTTTAGGCAAAAAAATATTGTATTTTGATAGCACATCAGGCATGATGCATGAATATCTTTTGTGAGGGTGGGCATTTTTGCATAGTCCAAAGATCATACACAAAAACGTCATTGAGAGTGAGATGTGGGACTTCTTTCTGTAAAGAAACTTGCATTGAAATTTTAGCATTAGACTTATTCGATGATTGTAGATTATTGATAGTACCTCACCTGTTATAGTTATGTTGCCATATGCACTAGTCTGTACTAGTTTACTAGATGGCTATTTTGAAAAAGTGCTGTGGGTATCTTAATCTAAGTTTGATGTGATGTATGCTTTTAGGTTTAGATTTATGTGTTACTATATTACTTATATAGATTGAGTCCATCGCTTGAGGACAAGTAACAATTTAAAGTTGAGGGTATTGATGTGTTGTCAAAATACAATACTTTTGATGCTTATAACTTAGAAGTTTGTCTGTTCTTAACACGATGTTAGTCGATTTTATGTGTTTTATTTGCAGGATTCAAGGGTTGGCCTTGTTTTTGGGAAGAAAGTGCAAAAGTTGTTGATTTTGATGCAGTACGAGACCCTTTACGGGCCATAGTTCACTCTACATGTCGTAAAGTGGGTTTCTTAGATAATTCCTGTGATGAACTGATTTTATGAAGTTGTTCTACAAATATACAGACGGGTCATGGATTGGTTTACGAGTTGTAAAAAATAGGTCGTACCTTGAGGATCAGAGATAAGGGACTTTCTGAAGATTCATCAGACGAAACCCCACTATGGGCTGTAAAACACATTAAGGGTCGTAGATGGGTATTGTAGATCTCAAGTCTAAGTTTCTAACAACACTTTATGAGACCCAACTATGGGCCTGGAATGTAATATGGCCCGTAAACCTGTTCGTGAGGTGTGCCAATTACACTATCCTATTTTATTTAGGACATGTATTGCGTATTGATGCTTTATTACACTGCTTTTTATGAGATTACTCATAGACTTTATTTAGGACATGTATTTTAAGTATTATAAATAGATTTTTAGGTTATTTTTCAGATATTACACAGAGAGCTAGACAATTAGAGAGGAAAAATAGTGAGATTGAGTAGAGGTAACATGGGCATGTTTTGAGAAACACTTGTACTTTGGTTTGATTTTTAATCTTGTGATTCTCTTTGAAGTTTGGATTTTCTTGTTCTTAATTCAATTGTGTAAGTCCTCTATTATGTTATTCCAATTCATAAGTCTTGCATCTACATAAGTCATGAGTAACTAAATCCATAACAAGGCTTGTGGGAACCATGAAGAACTAACAAGGTAAAACCAGATAAATCATAATTCTTGGAAAGTGTGCATGCATGTATTAATTAACTCTCTTCGTTTTACACGTTTTTTGATGGTGGTCAATACTTGAAATCGCCTAGTCTTATTGACTAGACCAAGGTAGTAATGAATAGGAAAAGAGATTAATTATCAGGATTCGATTGATATGTTCTCATCTAATCAACCAAATTAGGCCAAGGGGAGGTTGTATTGAGACTAATAGGTAAGGGTTAGTAATGCACTCTATGGAGATGGACCAAGTCACAGTGAAATTCACCTCTCGCCTGGACCAAAGGGTTTGGGGAACTTAACTTACTATCTTGCATGCTACTCACTAAAAACGAATTAGGTTATTTGGTGATACTAAGTTAGGGACTCATGGGAAACACAATACCCTAGTTTCTCTCCATATTGATTTACTCCTGCATTAGTTAGGTTTTCTTTTCTATTAATTATTGAAAACCCCCTTGGGGATGTAAGTTGGTTAATCACTAAAATTGTATTAATTAAATTCTTCTAAGCGTACATACTCCCTTAGGTTTGACGCTAACCTTGGTTAGGTTCTATTTCTTAACAACCGTTTTATCCTAAAAAAGGAGGTGTAACTTGGGCGACATCAGGTTCTCACAACCTTAGTTATGGATTTAGCTACTCATGTTCATTATAGATGCAAGAATCATGATATAGAATAACATCATTAAGCACTTACAAGAATGAAATTAGGAACAAGAATTCCAAGCTCTTCAATGAAAATCACAAAGTAAGAATTAAGATCACAAAATATTGTTTCCTAGTATTTCTCAATGTATCTCACATTCTCTATTGATTGTTCAATTGTTTTCTTATGCAAATAACCTTAAAAACATATTTCTAATGTATAAAATACAAAACCAAATCAAAGTAGGAGAACTGGATTTGACAGAAACTACGAGTATCTCTACGGGCCGTATAAAGTTCTACGACCTGTAATTGGGGCTTCTTAGACTTCATCTTCAAATCTGGGTTTGACATCTATGAGACCTTTCTACAGGCAGCATTCTACTTACTGCTCATATAGAATTTCATCTGATGACTTTTCAGCAACTTCCTACTTTCTGATCCTTAGGGTGCGAGACCTTATCTACAACTGATGCTTCCTTCTATGACTCGTCTGCATGTTCATAGATTCAATTTCAAAAATAACCCCTTTACTGGATTTTGCGACAAACCCAACTCTACGGCTTGTGGAAATTTCAACAACTATAAAGGGTGTCGTAGATAGGAAAAACTTTAACATTTGCACACTTAGCCAAAATCATGCCAAATCCTGTAATCCTGCAAAACAAACATAAAAACACATCAAATCTGCTAACAACGCTTTTAGTACACATAACATTTTGAGTTTTAAACATCAAAAGTGTTGTATTTTTACAATGCATCAACACCCTTAACTTAAAGTTGTTGCTTGTTCTCAAGTGATGGACTCTATCTACATAAGCGGTACAGTAACACATAAACCTCAATCTAATGGCGTACATCATCTCAAACGCGAGCTCAGATACCCACACCACTCATAAATACATATCATATAGCTATCAAATAAACCAATGTGGATCAACACATCCTGGAATGTAATATACCCACACCACTCATAAATACATATCATATAGCTATCAAATAAACCAATGTGGATCAACACATGTGACAGTGCAATTATGACAAGCAAGGTAACCAAAGATAAGCCACAATCACTGAATTAGTCCAAAATTAACAATGCTATGCAAGTGCCCTCATAGAAAGAAGTCTCATATCCCACTCATAATAATATTTTCAGTTTCAATGCTTGGGACTAAATAAAATCTCTCAGTCTCACAACAGATATTCAAATACCATGTTCAGTACCATATGTTTGCCCCTATACTCATGACTATGAACTTCGACTACTTGGAGTAGGATCACCATAGGACTTTATTTGGCTCGTAACGTAGGCTCAGGGGACTTTGGTATGGTGTTTTAGGAACATAGTGACTAAAGGCTCTCCTTGACACCGTGTGATTCTACACTTTTACCCTACCAACACTATCATTTTTCAACTCATTCTCCCTTTCTCCTATTTCAAGCTTTTCTGGGTGCTTTACTATTTTTTTAGCTCATTGCCTTTTGATTTTACATCATATTTCTTTTTAGTTCATTAATCAGGCATCTTATTCATTTTTTGTTGCACCGAGAGCACATTTTTTTTTATTTTCCCATGTATCACTAGCTTCCACCCCATTTTATGGGATTATCCTTGCACTAGTCACCCTCAACTTAGTCTTTTGGCCTGAGTCGAGGTGCACAAGATGCAACCTATAAACCATAGTCATTTTTGGTAACTACCCTCAACTTAAGTTTTTTGCCTCAGTCAAGGTGCACAATATTCAAGGAAGGACTAGGACCAATTTCAAGATTTTATATTTAACAAGGCTAGGTAACTTAGAGTTTTACTAAGAAAAGGATACATGCAAGGCTCAAACATTGGGATCAAGGATAGATCACACATTTGGTTGGTATTTAGATTAAGTGGACTAATATGAACAATGGTAATAATGATAATTATAATAATGATAATGATAATAATGATAATGATATTAATGCTAATAATAATAATAATAATAATAATAATAATAATAATAATAATAATAATAATAATAATAAGAATAATAACGATAATAATGATAATATCCTAAAGATAAAATCGAGTATATTATTCGATTTCACTTAGGAAAATGAACAAGTGTTAAACAAACATATGCAACCGTAGCACATGAAATGCTTTGCATTGTTAAATGTGTACTAAAATTTCAGGATGATTTATACAATCAGAAATTCATAATAAGAACAGACGCTCAATCTGTTAAATATATGTTTACTAAAGATTTTAAACATGAAGTGTCAAAAACTATGTTTGCACTATGGCAGGCGCAATTGACACCATTTAATTTTGAAATTCAAGATAAAAAGGGAATTGATAATTCCTTGCCAGATTTCCTATCTAGGGAATATCTATCAAATTAAAATGCACCACATATGATTTTATCTCAATGATAAAATTATCATAACTATTATAAAGGTGATACCTTTAGGTCAAGATATTTTGGCTAACATATTCGATAAACTAATTATAATAATGATAATAATGATAATGATGATGATGATGATGTTGAGGGTTAAAAAGTCAAATCATACTTCATGTCATACTTTTATGTATAGGAATAGCTCTGTTAGTCACCTGGTTATGAGAAAGTAGTACGGACCTTTGGGGACAGTCTGCCCTACCTCCAATCCCATCGGTGCTCCTTCATCATAGTGGTGTTTAATTGCTCAAAAGCCAATCATAGATATTATGTGATCACATTCTTCTCATACTCATACATTATTTGAAAACATAAACATCATCATAATTGGGACTTACCCTACATCATAAATTTCATGAAAACCATAGTTCTACATGCATATGCCATGAATGAGATGAGAATAACATGGGCAATAGAGATTTAAACTTAAATAAAAAATACAATATGAAATTCCAGTAAATCCATTTGTAAAATTCACATTTGAATCACAATTTAGATTACCCATGCTTAAATCAAACTTTAAAGTGGACATGCATATTTGAATCTTCATAACATCTACCATTCAACATATTAGGGCTTACATCACTTTAAAATTAATAATAAAACATAGCCTATATATCAATTGAATCAGACATGCAATAATCTTAAAAACCCATCATTAAAGTAAGCTAACGTTCATGAAAATTCAAGTAAAAGAGTTTGGGTCTTCATGGATGAAAGAGACCATGAATCAATCCCACATACCTTAATTATCCAAGAAGAAACAAGGAGAATTTGGTGAAGAAGAGACCCTTTCCTTAATCATCAAGACAATCCTCCAAGGTTCACTTTAGGGGAGTTCTAAAGAGAGAGCTTGAATAAATTCGTTGAATAAATTCTAAGTGTTGAATGAATTTGAATGAGAAAAGAAGAGTATAAGTCATTTGAATGTCATAAGATAACATAGAAAGTCACAAAAGACCCTTAAGAGTAGCCAAAATTACAAGAACGCCATTAATGAAATGGACAATAAAATATTGCCAGGGGTCCCTTACCAAGGTCATACTGATCGTGTGGCCTTCATTGAAGCCACACTTAAAAGAAATCTCACTAACAAAGTTCTAAGATGGTGATTCCATACTTAAAAAAATTTCACACCAACATCCATACAGAGGGCCATACGGACTGTAAAGGGTTATATGGACCGTATGAGGGTTATGTGTGAAGTGTCTTGGTGAAAATATGATTTTCAAGGCCAAGGCTACATCACAAAGGCCACCACACAGAGCATAAAGAGCCACACGGACCATGTGGGGTTTATGTGGTGCAAGCCTTAGTCTTGAACTCAAAAGTTAAGGCCAACACTCTACACACAAGGCCAAGGGCCACCTCAAGGCTCCTCCACACGGCCTGTGGTGAGTGACATGGCCCGTGGAGGTGTACATAAGGTGTCACCTTGGTCAAACATTTTTTGGAACCAAATCACAAGCATCATTAAGGTCATACAAAGTTCGGTTCCTTACATTATCTCTCTCTAGGGAACATTCATCCTCAAATGTGCTAGAAGATGTTTGAAAGGCGTGACTTGAACATGAAATATCCAAACACAAAGACACAATGCATATTTCATCATTTGAAAATCATATATCATTAAAACTCATATCAAAGCATCTTTAAATCATTCAAAATATCTTTAAATTATTTTCGTGCACATATATGCATGTCATGTCATGAAACACCAGAGGGAAAGAAGTATGACCACTTGAAATAGGAAGAACATAATACCTCAGGCTTGAGTAGATTGGAAAAGATGGGGATATCATTTCATCATGTCCAACTCTGCTTCCCATGTAGCACTCTTCATATGTTGATTTCTCCCAAGAACCTTAACCGAAGCCATATTCTTGTTACTAAGCAGCTTCACTTGCCTAGCCAAGATCTCTATAGGGACTTCCTTATAAGACAAGTTCTCCTCAACCTCAACCCTTCCAAAGGCATAATAGTACTAGGATCACCAATCAATTTCCTCAATATAGACACATGGAAAACCAGGTGAATAGAACTCAAATCCGAAGGCAAATCCAACCTATAAGGCACATTCCCAATCTTCTCAACAATCTCATAAGGACCAATATACAAGGGACTTAACTTGTCCTTCTTACCAAAAGGCATCACACCCTTCATGAGTGAGACCTTCACATACACCCAATCTCCAACATGAAACAAGATCCTTCTTTTTAATAATCGAATAAGATGTTTGGTGACTTCAATCTATCTTCAACCTCTCCTTAATCAACTTCACATTCTCTATGGCCTCTAATACCAAATCTAGGCCAATCAAGGCCATTTCTCCCAACTCAAACCACCCGACTGGAGATCTACATTTTCTACTATACAAAGCCTCAAACAGAGCCATACCAATGCTAGCATTGAAGGTATTGTTATAAGTAAACTCGATGAGTGGTAGACAATCATCCAATTAACTTTGAATTCTAATACACAAGCCCTCAACATGTCTTCTAAACTTTTAATTGTTATCTCGGCTTTTCCATCAATTTTAGGATGAAAAGCAGTACTTAACTTCACCTCAGTGCCATTTTAAAATGATCTCCAAAAGTGAGAAGTAAATTGGGTACCACGATCTGATATAATAGACATAGGCTCACTATGAATCTAACCAACTCTCGAATATATAAATTAGCATAGTCCTCGGCATTGAAAGTGGTCTTCACCAGTAAGTATAACCTTGCATAATCTTCTACACTGAAGGTAGTCTTAACTGGTAGGAAATGAGCTGATTTAGTTATTCGATCAATAATACCCCAAATCGAATCAAATTATTTTCGGCACTAAGGTAGCCCAACCACAAAATCCATGTTCATGTCTTCCCATTTCCAAGTAGGAATCTCAATATTTTGAGCCAAACCACAGGACCTTTGATGCACTACCTTCACTTGTTGATAATTAGGACATTCAGATACAAACTTGTCTATATCTTTTTTCATACTATGCCATCAATACACTTTCCTCAAATCTCAATATATTTTGGTAGATCCCGGGTGAATAGAATATTAAGAGTTATGGGCTTTACTCATGATCACCCTCCTAAGATCATCAATATCTAGAATACATAATCGATCTTGATATCGAATCACACCATCTCCCCCTTAGGAGAAAACCTTTATCTTCATTTCATCAACCAACTTTTTTAACTCAACCAATGAAGGGTCTAAATCTTGCTTAGCCTTGACATCAACAACCACAAAACATTTAGCCCCATTCTGAACATGAATACCACCATCATTAGAATCAGTCAATCTAACACCCAACCTAGCCAATCAGTGAACATCTTTCACTAACTCCTTCTTTATTTCATCAACATGAGCCATACTTCCCATGGATAATCTACTAAGAGCGCCAGCTACAATATTTGCCTTGCCGAGATGATATTGAATACTCATGTCGTAGTCCTTAAAGAGTTCCAACCATATTCTATGCCTACATTAAGATCCCTTTAGGTGAACACATATTCCAAACTCTTGTGATTAGTGAAAACATCAACATGAATTCTGTCAAAATAATGTCTCCAAATCTTTAAAGCAAATACCACAGCCGCTAACTCAAGATCATGAATCATGTAATTATTCCTATGCACTTCCAATTGCCTTGATGCATAAGCTATCACCTTACCATGTTGCATAAGCACAAAACCCAACCCAATCCGAGAATCATCATGATATACCATAAACCTATCTAAGTTATTTGGGAGAGTCAAAACAGGAGCCGATGTAAGCCAAAGTCTGAAAACTCTTCTCATATTCAGCTCATCATACAAACTTGGCATTCTTTTGTGTCAACTTGGTCTATACAGATGCAATAGATGAGAAACCTTTAACAAACCTTCTGTAATAACCATCCAACCTAAGAAGACTTTGAATATCCAAAGGAGTCAATGATCTGGGCCAATTCTTCACGGCCTCAGTCTTCTTTTGGTCAAACTTAATACCATCACTAGACACTACATGATCAAGAAAAGCTACCTCACCCAACCAAAACTCACATTTGCTGAACTTAGCATACAGTTTCTTCTCCCTCAAAGTCTAAAGAACCAACCTCAAATGATCCATATACTCCTGCTCACTTAGGGAATAGATAAGGATATCATCGATAAAGACAACTATAAAACTATAACGAAATAGCTTGAACACCTAATTCATAAGATCCATAAATATAGCAGGAGCATTAGTCAAACTACATGATATTATCACAAATTCAAAGTGCCCATATCTAGTTCAAAAAGCCATTTTGGGAATGTCACACTCTCTAACCTTCAATTGATGATAACCGACATGGAGATCAATCTTTGAGAAATAGGTACCTCCTTGAAATTGATCAAACAAGTCATTGATCTATGGCAATGATATTTATTCTTTATGATTACCTTATTCAATTGTCTATAATAAATAAACATCCAAAGAGACTCATCTTTCTTTCTTACAAATAACACCAGAGCACCCCATGGTAATATACCTGGCCTAATGAAGCCTTTCCCCAATATATCCTTCAATTGATTTTTTAACTCCTTCAACTCAGCCGATGCCATACGATAAGGAGGAATAGGGATAGGTTAAGTATCCAGGAGAAGATCTATGCCAAATTCTACTTCTCTTTTGGGAGAAATACTAGGCAAATCATTATTAAATACATCTAGAAACTCATTAACCACTGGAACTGATTAAGAGTAAGTGACTCAGACTCCATATTCTTGACCCTTACAATATGATAAATATACCTCTTAAAAATCATCTTCCGGGCCTTTAGGTAGGAAATAAACCAACTTTTAATAGTAGAGTCACTACCTTTCCATTCAAGAATAGTCTCATCTAAAAATTAGAACATGACCTTCTGGGTTCTACAATCTATAGAGGCATATGAAGCTTGTAACTAATACATTCCAAGAATAACATCAAAATCAAACATTTCAAGGTCCATAAGATTATAAAATTACACAGAAGGAATTTATGCAAGAAAGAGACAGGACAACCCCAATAACATTTTGGATAATAATGGATTCACCCACAGGAGTGTAAACCGAAAAGGGTTCCCTCAGAATTTTAGGGTTCAACCAAAACTTAATAGTTAAAAGAGGAGTAACAAAAGATAAATTTGCACCCCAATCAAGCAAAGCATAAGCATCACAATCAAAGACTTTTAAATACCAGTCATAGCATCTGGAATCTCCTCAACTTCCTGACAAATGTGCAAAGCAAAGAACCTATTGTGCCTAGGAACACCACCTTGTAGAGCTCTTTTATGACCTTGACCTCTTTGGGCCACTTGACCTTGACCCTTCTGAGTAGCTTTAGGACAACTAACAACTATGTGTTTCTTATCACCACACCCATAGCATGCACCCATATCTCTCCAACAAGTACTCGAGTGATTCTTCCAATAAGTAGTACACTAAGGAGGCATTGGACAACCTATCACCTATGGCTTTAGAGGAGGCACCCTAGCATTGGCAAACCTTGCATTAGAACCTTGGCCCTATTAGAAGCGACCATAACCACTACCACTCTTGGGGTTAGAGAACCCATCATCATAACGGGCCTGCTTAGAATCCTGCACCCTCTTCTCCTTCAATCTATTCAGCATATGTCATGAGCCTGGAGATGTCCATATCCCGAATAAGTATAGTCATAAGACATTCTTTCACAACCAAATCAAAGATCGGAGAAATAAAATTGTGCATTCTTGCACGGGTGTGTGCCACTAGCATAGGAACATACCTTGAGAGCTTTGTGAACTTGAGGGCATAGTCCCTCATACTCATGCCACCCTGTTTGAGGTTGATTAATTCTATCATCTTAGCTTCCCTAAGTTCAAGAGGGAAGAAATGATCCAAAAATGCAAACTTGAACTCCTCCCAATTAACTCCATTATAATAGACCCTCTCCATCAACCATTAAGTGTACCACAATTGAGCCACATCCTTCAATTGATAAGAAGCTAAGTCAGCCTTTTCCTTAAAAGTCACTCCTATAATAGTCAACACCTTAGAGAGCTCATCTATAAACTCTTAGGCATCCTCATCAGCCTTTGATCCATAGAATTCCAGAGGATTCATTCGGGTAAAATCTCTCTCTTTAGCAGCCAGAGTGGGATCACGAGGAGAAAGATTGGCTTGTCTAGCTTAGGTAGTCACCACTTGGGCAAGTATAGCAATAGTAGTATGGAATTCACCATTAGTGACGGGATCTTCCATAGGCCACTAAAGAACTTGGTCCTCATTAACTGAGGCCTGTCTTGGTAGGGGTGCTCCGTGGAGGCAGCTTCTGTAATGTAGCAAGGACATCATTAGGATTAGAAAACCATACGCAACATCGCTTCCCACTCAAAGGCATAGTGCACTTTACACCCACAAATAGGACTCTACGCAACATGGCATATTGGACTTCGGGGATTATTTATAAACCTAGTGGTCTGATACTAAACTTCTCACAACTTAGACCTAGGGCCTTGGAGTGACATGGCAAATAGGAACTTGAGAGTCCCCAACCTTGCCTCATAATATCCATATTCACATTATCAGTTTGGAAATATAATGAAATAGCAAAAACATAGATCTAAGGGATAAAACTGCATGACTCATGTTATGGGGATACCATAGGGATAAGGATTTGCATGGATCCATATAACACGTAGCACCTAAAGACTAGGGGTAAGTAAGTATGACTCACTTTATAGGAGAAAATAAGACTTAAAATCTTCCAAATTTCCACTTCATGACATACATACGCACATGTCATAATCAAATCATAATAACCATATCCAATAGATAGACATAACAATAATCTCTGTATAACAACAAATAATATATAATCGTACAAGAGTATATAAGATGTCTAACAACGCTTCTAGTCATAAGATAGAATGGGGGCCAAGATATGTCCCGCAGTCACTATCACGATCCAATCCTAGGGCCTAGATTTGACACCAC
>DF363958.1:5785-20277 GCA_000787875.1 Solanum virginianum | reverse complement strand
TAGGGCCTAGATTTGACACCACAAATGGGAACCCAAAGGGACCCCAAACAAGCCTCTTAGTTAAAATGACCCCAAAAAGTGCCCGAAAACGTGCCTCGGAAGTCCCTGAAATATTTTTTATATATCTTAAAATCCATTCATTATTTTGAAAACTTGACTTGATATTCTTGTTTAGGGGATCAAATTGAGTGAAAAATGGGTCCAACCCAAATTTTAGAGCAACCTTATCAAAATTCGAAAATCGCAAAAGACACTTTTTAGGAGGGTCAATTTTGAAGGGGCATATCTCTTAGCACACAAAGCATTGGATATCCCACAACATGTCAATTAAAATCCTTTTGAATTATCTTTCAAACGCATATCATTTCACCATATTTCGAGTTCGGATGAAGGATTTATGCACATTTTCATAAAACTCATTCATGTAGATATTTCAGTTTCCAGTGAGCAATCCACATCACGAAAGGGTCCTGTTTTTGTGATTTCGGTCCAAGACTTATAAGTCATGGGCCTAAGGATTCCCATACTTAAAAATATATATACTTAGCCTTATTTCACCCTCATATCACCCTAAACATTCCCCAAAACTCATTTTACATATGGGTCTTTTATATTGAGAAATTTACTGCACAATGATTTCAGTTCATGAAAGTATGGTTATTGCAGCATGTGTTAGGCTCCAAATCTTGGATCTGAAGTTGGAATTGATGAGGCGTTTTGATGGAATGTCTTGGGGGTCTTGCAAAGTGTTGATTAAAGATTTTACAACTAATTTTCCTGTATGATTTCATCTCCAAATTGCATGATCTTTTACCCTATTACACACACCCAAGGTGTTTGATAAAATGTTCAGTTATATTTTCTTGAGGAAATGAAGGTTCAAAGCATGAGATATGATATGTATAATGGTTTAATGATGAAATGAGTTTATAGACATGATATATATGTATGCTTATTATATAATGTATTGTTTTAGACCATGTTCGGTCTGGGGGCATAAGTGCCCGGACGACCATGTTAGGGGTGAGTACCTTGCCACCAAGGTGTCCGGGTGTGAATAACTCAACAATATGAGGGGTGTAGTACCTTGCCACCAGGGTATCCGAGTATGAACGACATCAACTATGTGAGGGGTGTAGTACCTTGCTACCAGGGTGTCAGGGTTTGAATGGCATCAACCATGCAAGAGGAGTAGTACCTTCCCATCAGGGTGTCCGTGTGTGAACGACATCTCCCATCCAAAGTTGAAATTCTAGCTTGGTCTCTTCTACACATATGATATCTTATATAAGCATGATTTATCCTAGCATAGTTTACTTATGCATCGATCATTCATGTCATATTGCTATACTATGCCTATTGTCTAATGTATACATTTTGACTATGAAGCTTGTGTAATGTTGCATTGGATCCCACATACTTAGTACATTCAAACGTACTACTGCATACTCTTGCCTACATGATATCACCATGTAGGGACCGGAGCTCCTATTGATTCTTCTTGTGGCTAGATGGATTATTCAAGTTAGCCTTAGTGAGTCCTCCATTTCGAGGACAAGGACTATTCTCTTACACTATGTATTTAGATTCACTTGACTTTATTATATACTTATGACTATGAGGGTGAGCCCGGTTGTATGTCTTGTCTCTCGCCATTATCTATGTAATAGAGGTGTTGTTGGATGATGTATTTATGCTATGAGTTGACTCTATTATCTCTTGACTCTATGATATGGCAAGTTCTTCCTTAGTCCCTTTTTCCCTTATTTCCATTCTTCAAATGTCATTTAATTACTTTAGCGATCAAGGATGGTAATGATATGCTATGAGGCTTGTTTGGGGTTCCTTCGAGTTCTCCATTCATCGGTCACGTCTAGGCCCTAGGCTTGGGTTGTGACAAAGATGGTATCAAAGCACTAGGTTGATAGATCCTCGGAGTCCAACACACCGCATCAATTAGAGTCTTATTCATAGTTGTATTGTGCACCACAACTATGATTAGGAGGCTATGAGATGTTTTAGGAAATATTTTCCTTCTTCATGGTTTATATCGTGCTTTAGAAGAGAGATAGGGATTTTCCCTCTAATGAATATTTTTTGCTCTTTTAGTTGATCATGCCACTTCAAGGAGGAAGGCAAAGGAAGGTAAGTAGAAGGTTTTGATTTTGATGGATCCGAGTTTCACTATTTATTCTCTATTCTTTTGGTTGATGGTGGGGGCTTCTTGTGTGCCCAAGTGGTTGTGTGGATCTTTGGTGTGTATTCTCTTGGTTGGGTATATTGTTGCTAGAAAGTTAATAGGTGTTGATTCGAGTTTATATTACATTAGGTCTTGCTTTATGGCTTGTTGGATTCGATGTGGGGGGTTTTGATGTTGTATTTGGGATGGAATAGTTTTATGCACGTTGTGTCTCCATGGATGGTGGGACCCATAGAGTTAGAATTTGACTCCCTAATGAACCCGCCTTTGAGTAGGAGGTTGTCAAGTAGTAGCAAGGGAGGTAGGTCCATTCTTGACTTAAGGTAAAATTGATCTTTAAGGGGTTGCATTTTTCATCTTGTGAGAATTGGAGGTGTTGAATCTAAGTTGGTTGTTTATGGATTTGTTTTTGGTGATAGATGAGGCCTTGAATGTCCCATTTCAATGTTTGAAGTTGGGGTAGTGTCTTTTGATTGACTAGCACACCGGTTATGCCTATAAGTCTCATGAGTAAGATCTCTAGTCCTTACCCTAATAGGTTTATGGTGGTTTTGGTGATGATAATGTAGTTTGTTCCCTAATAAGGTAGTGCATGTGAATCATTTGAGGGTAGTACTACGAGTTCAAGGAAGAAGGTTGAGTTCGTTCCCTAAGGAGGTAGTGCATGTGAATCATTTGAGGATAGTACTACGAGTTTAAGTACGAAGGTTGGGTGCTAAGTTGGTGAGATGGGAATTTTGGTGGTAAGAGGTTGCATTCCTAGGTTGTGTGGTGCCGGGTGATGATATTAAGGTTGACTTTAGTAAGGCAAAGGTGATTAGAGAGTATCATAGACCTTTGACTTCACCGAATATTAGAAGCCTCCTGGGTTAGTGGGCTATTGCCAGGGATTGTGAGTAGATTCTCTTCTATTATTGCTCTTATGACTTAGTTGACCCTAGGTAAGGCTATGTTGTGATCGATGTTTTGAGTAGGGTGATTTAATAGGTCCGGGAGTTGCTATTTCTTGTGTTATCCCTTGGTGCTAGTAGGATTCATGTATATATGAGTTTCATTCGTAGGTTCCTTTCACCCATGAAGCCCAATTTCCTTTTTGTGAAAATTGCATAATTTCAAGATGTATTTCTTATGGGTATCTATTATTATGAAATATGAGCATAAAATATGTTAGGATTTTGTCAAAAATTGTTTAAGTTGTATTTCTTATGGGTATCTATTATTATGAAATATGAGCATAAAATATGTTGGAATTTTGTCAAAAATTGTTGATTGTGCATAAATATCTATTTTGAGCTTATACTATGAGCTAATCTTTGTTTATTGAGACTTTACATGATTCAAGCTATGAAATCTATGAACTATTATGAATTTTTGATATGATTTACAAGTTACCCATGATGGGGTTTTACCATGATATTGGTGGGCTGATTTACATGATTTAAGATGCACTGATTTCTCTATTTCATGATTTATACTCCTGCATTTTGCATGATTTGAACATGTCCTCATATGTGCCCATCTAGTGTTTGATGAAATGTCAAGTTAAGAATTCTCAAGATATATGCATGTTTTACAAGTCAAGTGACTTCATGATGAATATTGTTGGATGATGTGTGTTTGATGAAATGTCAAGTTAAGAATTCTCAAGATATATGCATGTTTTACAAGTCAAGTGACTTCATGATGAATATAGGCTATGAAATATGTTATGAATTCATGAAATTATCTATGATTATGCAAGGACGAAGTTAAGCCCTTTTCAAAAATTTATTTTCAAGAAAATCTTCATGGATTTTTACTTATTGTAATTTGAGATTTGAATATTATGATTCTAAAATTCTATTGATGCATGGCTAGTGTTTATTTGATGATTTTAATGTGACTTAAACCGTTATATGGGGATTTACTTTGGGTTATAAAGTTATAAGTATGCATGTTCCCTTTTGAATGATTTATGCATGAGAGATTACACTGTGGATTTAAATATGGAATTAATTATGTTTTCACTTCAACTTCATAATATAAATGTTAATTTTAAATGGAGTCTTAATTACCTATATCATTTCCTCATTGTTCATAGCATATGTGTTCATGTACATGAATTATTTTGAAAAAAATTATGTTATGGGTAGACCCAATTTCATTATATGATATGATTTTGTTAAAAGGTTGGTTATGACAATATTGTGATCACATATATGTTTTTGGTTTCGGCTCTTCAAGCATTTTGGGTGCTTTCCCCATTTTGTATATGAATAGGCTATTCCTATGCATGAGTATTATGACTATGAAATTATGATTTTGGCATTTGAACCTAAGTATGAATTATTATAAATAGTGTTTGGCTTTTAAGCCCAATTGTACATTTAAATGATTTGAAAAATGACTATTGGCTCTTTGAAAAATGACTATTGCCTTATAAGTATTCTTGTGGGATGACGACTTAGCTTGTTGTGTTGAGGGTATTGGGGTAGTTTAGGCTACTACTTGCATAGCATGCTTTCAATGAATGTAGAACCCGTAAGGTTGTAATATGATGGGTAAGGATGGTCGATCTATTTAGTTAACTACAATGAGTTAGTCACTTCTCTAAGATTGATATTTCATCCAAGTTATGTCCCCAAGTGAGGATGAGGGTAGGTGATATCCCTAAGTGTCCTTTTTGGACTAGGAGTGAGCATCTTGAATATTGGTGGAGTTATTTGGTTGGCTTATGCATCGGTTGTGTTTATGGATTTCATGAAAATGATCTTAAAACCCTACCTTGATATGTTTGTGGTGGTCTCTAGTGATGAGGTATTGATTTGTTTAGATCTTGTGAATTATTTTGGGGTAGTGTTGCAAGTCTTGGATGTGAGGGGATTGGTTGCTAAATATGATAGGTGTGAGTTGAAGATAACCAGAGGGTTGTTAGAACTCCTTAGGGATTATGGTATGAGTGAGCATTGGTTTTTTCGGTAAGGCTAGTGTTATGGTTGGTGCTCTAGGTAGCCTAGTGTGTGTAGATAATGGTGGTAAAAAGATGCCTAGTAGAGTCCATTGGTCAGCTAGATAGGGAGATAGGTTGAAGGAAGTTGAGAATGGTAGTATAGTGTTCTTAATGGTTCCAAATCTTCTTTGGTTAAGAGGTTTAGATTGGGCAAGACCTTGATTCCATCTCATTAGATTAGAGAGTGGAGAAGTTGATTGATAATGATGTTGTGTCCTTCAAGGCCCTTTGGGAAGAGTCGTCTATTCATATATGTCTCTCGGGGAATCGAAGCGTGCATGGAGGAGCAATATTCGTATCTCTTTCATTCTATTCAAGATTATGATAACACGACAAGTCCCTTTTATGATTTCAAGTCTTGCATTCCAGCCCCTATATCATTCCTATGCATTTATGTTTAAGTTCGCAAGTTTATGATGATTTAAACTTATGTTGAGATTTTGAAAATAGTGTTTTAAACATAATGTTACATTCTTGTTGGGGCTGATTTATTCATGATTATTCTTGTCTTGTACGTCTCTTCTACATTCGGGGACGAATGTTTCCAAGGGGGAGATATTGAAAAGACCCAAAAACTGTCCGGAAACGTGCCTCGAAAGTGCCCAAAATCTTATTTTCCATATATATAAAAATTCATTCATTATTTTAAAGATCTGACTTCATATTCTTATTTAGAGGGTCAAATTTAGTGGGAGATGGGTCTAACCCAAATTTTAGAGCAATCGTATCAAAATTCAAAAATTGCAATAAATGCTATTTAGGAGGGTCAACTTTGAAGGGTCATGATTTGATAGGTGCAGGAGTTGCTATTTCTTTTTAGAGCAATCGTATCAAAATTCAAAAATTGCAAAGGACGCTATTTAGGAGAGTTAACTTTGAAGGGCCATATCTCTTAGCATACAAAGGATTGAGTGGCCCACAAACTATCAACTAAAAGCCCTTTGCATTATCTTTCGAAATCACTTTGTTTCACCTCATTCCTAGTTCGGGTGAAGGATTTATGCCTATTTTCATAAAACTCATTCACGCAAAAATTTCAGTTTCCAGTGAGCAATCCGCGTCGCCACCGTGACGCGGACTAGTGTTATTTGGGTGTTGTTTGTGTGATTTCGGTCCAAGACTTATAAGTCTTGGCCTAAGGGTTTCCATATGTGAAAATTCATATACTTAGCCTTATTTCACCCTCATATCTCCCTAAATATTCTCCAAAACTCACTCAAACATTTAGACTCATATTTCACCCTAAATTCAAGTCCCAAACTCAAGACCAATCTCAAGGATTTCTTCAAGGATCTCACTCAAGTTTCGAATCTCCATTAAAGTCTTCTTCAAGAACTTCACAAAAGCTAAGGTATGTGGTGTTGAACCATCGGATCCTTCCACCCACGGTGCCTAAACCCTCTTTTACTTAATAATGCATGATTTAAAGTTCATTTTACATGTGGATCTTGTATATTGTGAAATTTACTACACTATGATTTTAGTTCATGAAAGTATGGTTGTTTTAGCATATGTTGGGCTCCAAATCTTGGATTTAAAGTTGTAACTGATGAGGGTTTTTGATGTACATGTCTTGGGGTGTTGCAAAGAGTTGATTAAAGGTTTAACCACTGATTTTCTTGCATGATTCCATCTCCAAATTGCATGTTCTTTTACCCCATTACACACCCCCAAGGTGTTTGATAAAATGTCCGATTATGTTTTTTTGAGGAATTGAAGGTTCAAAGAATGAGATATGATATGTATGATGTTTTAATAATAAAATGAGCTTATGGACATGATATATATGTATGCTTATTATATAATGTGTTGTATAAGACCATGTACGATTCGAGGGGCATAAGTGCCCCAGACAACCATGTGAGGGGTGAGTACCTTGCCACCAGGGTGTCTGGGTATTAACGACATCAACCATGTGAGAGGTGTAGTACCTTGCCACCAGGGTGTCCGGGTATGAACGACATCAACCATATGAGGGGTGTAGTACCTTGCCACCAGGGTATCCAGGTATGAATGGCATCAATCATGTGAGGGGTGTAGTACCTTGCCACCAGGGTGTTCGGGTGTGAATGACATCAAACATGCTAGGGGTGTAGTACCTTGCCACCAGGGTGTCCGGGTGTGAACAACATATCCCATCTAAAGTTGGGATTCTAGCTTGGTCTCTTCTACACATATGATATCTTATATAAGCATGATTTATCCTAGCATGTTTTACTTATGCATTGATCACACATGTCATATTGCTATACTATGCTTATTGTCTAATATATGGATTTTGATTATGAAGCTTGTTTATTATTGCATTGCATCCCACATATTTAGTACATTCAAACGTACTACTGCATACTCTTGCCTACATGATATCACCATGTAGGGACAGGAGCTCCTATTGATTCTTCTTGTGGCTAGATGGATTGTTCAAGTTAGGCTTGGTGAGTCCTCCATTCCGGGAAAAAGGACGATTCTCTTACACTATGTATTAAGATTCTGTTAACTTTATTGTATACTTATGACTATGAGGGTGAGCCCGGTTATATGTCTTGGCCCCCGTCATTATCTATGTAATAGAGGTGTTGTTGGACAAAGCTATGTATTTATGCTATGAGTTGACTCTATTATCTCTTGACTCTATGATATGACAAGTTCTCCCTTAGTTCCTTTTTCCCTTATTTCCATTCTTCAAATGTCATTTAATTGCTTTCACGACCAAGGATGTGTAATGATATGCTATGAGGCTTGTTTGGAGTTTCTTCGGGTACCCAATTTGCCGGTCACGTCTAGGCCCTAGGCTTGGGTCGTGACATTAGTATATCATTTACTCATCCTTTGTCGCAGAAGTAATTAAACAATGACAAGAGAGTAAAAATAAGAATAAGGGACTAAGGAGAGTTTAAGATAACCATAAAAAACAAGAGTCAAGAACATAGCATAATTACATCAATTGTCCAACAATACCTCTAAACATAGACTTGAGCGGGGGCCAAGACACTTTTCGGGCTCACCCTCATAGTATGAAGAGTTCAACATTAAGAAATGACAAAGGCAAGAATAGCATAGCGAATATTCCCGAACTTTGAGCACTCACCAATAGCGTATCTTCAAGATGACCAACGACATAAAGAATTAACATAAGCAAGAGAAGTGTAGCTAGCGTCTCCGAACTTGAGGACTCATCAAAGCTTATCTCCAAAATGTCCAAATCTAACCACATGGAGGATGATCGTGAGGAGCTTCGATCCCTACATGGCAACATCATGTAGGCATAAAGTATGTGTTAGTACGTTTGAATGTACTAATTATATAAGATACAATGCAGCAATACATAAGCCAACATAGTCAAAATGCATAGTCATAAGCAATGGATAAATATAATATCAGTACGGTATATATGACTAATGCTTGAAGTAAAACATGCTTATAAGTCACGTCAAAATGCATAATCATGAGCAAAGGGTAGTATATTAACAACATGACATGGATGATCAATGCTTGTAGTAAAATATGCTTGTATAGAACATACTACATGTGTAGGAAGAGACTGGGGAATGGGGTTAAGAACATGCAAGGTGGGGGAAGTTTTTTTGGTGTCTAATTTTATTTTATTTTTTTCTATTTTACCTTTTCTCCTTTTTTATATTTATGTTTTTTCTTTAAAAATTAAAATAATGAAATGTTAACTAACTATGAAAATACAGAAAACTTTAAAAGCTAGATCATAATGAAATATTATTAAGAAAAATATTAAAATTATTAGCTTATTCATTAAAACATGAATAAAACAGAAAACATATTTTTTTTCTCTTGTAAAATAAAAAAAATGTATTCTAAAATGTGACTCTATTTTTATAGTTTTAAATTTTAAAAAGTAAAAGTTACTAAATATATAATAAAACTCAAAATATCTAATTTAAACGTAAAAAAACTATTTAATAAAACTAAAATGATAAAAAATCTCAGATTTGATTTAAAAAATTAATTATTCACGCTAAGAAGGTGGATAAGGCGGTTACTTGTTATTTTAATTAAGATAAGATATTAATAATATTTAAGTATGGTCCCATGTAAGTATTATAAAAGTATAATTTAAAATAATTTTTCTAGATAACTAATGATTAAAATGCTTGAAAATTTTAGACTTATCTAATATATGAAAAATTAGTGTGTTCATAACCTTCTGCGATTTAAAAGCGGTCACAATTTGAATTTTTTTAAAATGCAAAAATTTAATATGAATGTAAAAATTCATGTAAAATATTAAATAAATAATATAAACTACAGAAAAATGTAAAAATTAAAGGAAAATAATAACTACTACTGCTTAACTTAATTAATTTGTACTAAAACTAACACATGTGATTATCCTATGTTGTCACTTGGCATGATCCAAGGCTAAACTTTCTTCATTTTAATAATATATAGATATAGATAAATAATAAGTAGCTTCAATATACTACGAACACACAACATTAAGGGTGTGTTTGATACAAACGAAAATATTTTTCGAAAAATATTTATCAAATTTCTCATGTTTGATTGAATTAAATGTTTTGTAAAATGGTTTCAAGTCAACTTATTTTTCTTAAATTTAAGGAAAATGACTTCCTTACAAAAAATTTTAAAAAATAATTTTTAAAACTTTCCTCCAACCTCAAATTACAACTTTTTCCTTACTTCACTCCTATCATGACCCCCCCCCCTATGAAATCCCCCTCAATAAAATTAAAAATTATATTTTTTTAATCCCATTCCTATCCATACTCTTGCCTACATGATATCACCATGTAGGGACAGGAGCTCCTATTGATTCTTCTTGTGGCTAGATGGATTGTTCAAGTTAGCTTTTGGTGAGTCGTTTTTTTTGTAATTTTTTTTATTGCACCCCTACCTATCATTAGCCACCACCCCTCTCTCCCAAAAAATTTAAAAATTATCTTTTAACAAAATTAAGTTATTTGAAAGTTAGGTCTAAAGCCGGGCGTGGTCAGATTTTGGTTCAAAATTCAGGATCGAGTCTAAATTTGAATATCGAATCTTTGGTTGGAAGTTGAGTAGGGTCCGAAGTAGAATTGGATCTTGTATTAGGTGTCGGGGTTGAATCTCGAATCGGTTACTGTCTTACTTGAGTTGATTTTCATGTCAGAAACTATCATTCTAAGAAATATTTTCTATTCTCTAGCTAAAAATAAAAGATATTTTCATTTACTAACTAAATTATTGAAAATATTTTTCATTCACTAACCAAACATGAAAAATAAGTTAAAATCAACTTATTTTTTAAGAAAATATTTTACTTGGAAAATATTTTTGTTCCTACCAAGCACACCCTAGATGATTATGTGCTGCTCTTGACTATGAGAAATTAATTTAGAACTTAATTACTACACTCTTTTATATGGAATATAATAGCAACTAATACAAAAAAAAAAAGGGATTTTCTTCATAGAGAAAGAATATCAAATCATTTAAACCACATTTTCTTTTTAATTTTTGTTTAAAAAATAATAACATTTTTCCTTTTCTGGAAATATTTTAATTTTAACTTTTCATGTGGCATGTTTAAGGCCCCTAGATTATAGGACATTTTGATACATTTGATATAACTTTAATTTAGAACCACACAATTAAAAAGTATTTTTTAATTTTTTTAAACTCTATCCCAAATTGAACTACGTCAAATTGAAATGGAGAAAGTAGAAAGGTGTCACGACCCGGATCTAGGGCCTAAGAGTGACATAGCTAATGGGAACCCAAGAGTCCCCAAACAAGCCTCGAATCACATCATCAGTTCGGAAGCGTAAATGAATAATAAACACATAGTTCTAAGGGACGAAAAAGTAGGACTTACGCTATAGGAAAGTCATAGGAAAAGACAACACTTAGCATATAACCTAAAGGAGTTTACAAGATGTCCAACAATGCCTCTAGTCAAAAGATAGGACGGGGGCCAAGACATACCCCGGGCTCACCTTCAAATGTAAATAACATAAATAGAACTCCAAAGGCAGAGGAATGGTGGTTTGTCCTTGAAAGATAGGACTCACCATAACAAGAAAATCTCAAGATCCAAGCTAATTATCTTATGGTGGATGAAGGTAGTGCTCGGTCCCTACATGGTTAGATCATGTAGGCAAACATATGCATTAGTACGTTTGAATGTACTAAGTATGTGGGCATGCAATGCATATAACTTACCAAACTTGCATTAGATGTGAGATGGCAAGGGCACATAATATAAAAGAGATATATATCCAAAGAAGTGTAGTATAACAATATGCCATGAAATCCATGATACACAAAATGCAATAATGCTCATATATAAGAGGGGATGAGATCTCAACTGACATATAAGACCAAGTGATCCATTACTTGGAATCCCGATGTTACCCCCACACCGAAAAAGAGGTGGTTTACTTGCCAAAGGAAAACAACACTTCTCCTTACAGGCCTCCCATTTTGGAGAAGTGGTATTACTTTATGGGTCTCCCATTTCAGATAGGTCCTTACGGGCCTCCCATTTTAGAGAAGTGGCCTTCCTTATGGGTCTTCCATTTCAGATAGGACTTTCATAATTTTATCATATCATATCAATGTTGTAACCGCACCTTATGGGCCTCCCATTTTGTGAGGGTTACCATATACATATACCTATGCTGACACATAGTTCAAGGAAAGGGAGAGGACCCTTGGGGACAGCCCTGACGCCCCCAATCCATCGATACTAATTCATCATCCCACAAGAATATATATCTATATATATGTGATTTCAAGAGAGACGCAAGACATTTCAAATCACTTAAATGCATAATTGGGCTTAAAAGCCAAACATCATTCATAAGAACTCATACTTAAGATCAAATGCCAAATCACATTTTATTTCATGCTTTTCATGCATAGGAATAGCCCATTCATAATATCCAAATGAGGTGTAAATACCCAATATGCTCAATGATCCAAATATCATAGACATTTATGTGATCACATTCGTTTCATAACCATTATCTTATCAAAAACATTTCATAAAACATAATTGGGCTTAACCCACTTCATAATTTTCATAAATCTAATGCTCATGATTGCATATGCCATGAATGATATGAGAATACTATGGGTAATTAAGATTCAATCTAAAATAAATAATATAATATAAAATTGAAGTAAATCCATAGTTAAATCCATATTTAAATCATAATATAGATCACTCATGCATAAATCAAGCTTTAAAGGGGACATGCACTTTCATGACTACATAATCTTGATACAAACCATCATATTAGGGCTTAAATTAACTTAAAATCATTAAATAAACATTGTCCATACATCAATTGAATTTAATAATTAATAATATTCAAAATTCATATTTAAAGTAAGCTAAATTTTATGAAATTCAAGTGAAAAGAGTTTGGGTCTTCTTGGTTGAAAAGGACCAAGAATCAAAACTCATCCAATATATGTTCACCAAAAAAGATCTCAATTTGAGAAAAAGAAGGTGGTTAAAGCTTCTTAAGGATTATGATACGAGTGTACATTATCACCCAGGTAAGGCTAATGTTGTGGCTGATGCTCTAAGTATGGTGTCTATGGATAGCCTAGCTCATGTTGATGATGGTGGCAAAGAGGTAGCTAGAGAGGTTCATCGGTTGGATAGATAGGGGATTAGATTGGAAGAGGTTGATAATGGCGGTATTATGGTTGTTGATGGTTCTAAATCTTCATCGATTAAAGAGGTGAAGGCAAAACAAGATCTTGACCCCACTTTGTTGGAATTCAAAACCTTGATGGTAAGGTAGAGATTTTCTCCCAAGGGGGAGATGGTACTCTTAGGTACCAAGATAGGTTGTGTGTGCCTAGTGTTGATGACCTGAGAGAGAAGATTCTTGATGACGCTCATAATTCTTCCTATTGTATTCACCCGGTTTCTACATAAATGTATAGAGATTTGAGGAAAGTGTATTGGAGGGGTGGCATGAAGAGGGATATTGCTAAGTTTGTTTCCAGCTATCATAATTGCTAACAATTTAAAGCCGAGCATCAAAGGCTAGGTGGCCTAGCACAAGATATAGAGATTTCTACTTGGAAGAGGTAGGAAATTAGCATGGATTTTGTGGTTGGGTTGCATAAGACTAGAAAGCATTTGGATTCTATTTTGGTGTGGTTCATTTTAGTAAGAAGGATAAATTGAGTCCAAGATTTGTGGGGCCCTTATAGAGTGTTGAGGAGGATTGGTAAGGTGGCCTATGAGTTGGAGTTGCCTAATGATATGAATATGGTTCATCTGGTCTTCCATGTGTCAATGTTGAGGAAGTGTGTGCGTGACTCATGTACCATTGTACCTCTTGATGTTGTGGGTGTTTTTTGATGGTCTTCCATGTGTCAATGCCAAGGAAGTGTGTGGGTGACCCAAGTGCTATTATGCCTCTTGGTGTTGTGGGTGTTTTTAAAGACAATTTGACTTATGAAGAGGTTCCGGTAGAAATTTTGGATAGACAAGTGAAGAAGTTGAGGAACAAGGATGTAGCTTCCGTCAAGGTTCTTTGGGGAACCAACAAGTTGAGAGTGCTACATGGGAAGCCCAGGCAGATATGCAAAAGCGATATCCCTATCTCTTCCATTCTACTCAAGCCTAAGGTACTAATTTTAAGTCCCCTTTGTGATTTCAAGCCCTACGTTTTAGCCCTTATGTCATTTGCATGCATCCATGTTTATATTGATAAGTTCATAGTAATTTTGACAATTATGTTGAGATTTTTGAAAATGGTGTTTAAGTGCATTGTTGCATTCTTGTTGGGGCTGAATTCTTCATGATTATTCTTCTTATGTATGCTTCTTTGAAATTCGTGGACCAATGTTCTCAAGGGGGAGATATTGAAACGCTCTAAAAAGTGCCCGAAAATGTGCCTAAAAAATACTCGTAATCATAATTTCCATATATCTAAAAATATGTGTGTGATATTGAAAGTCTGACTTCATATTCTTGATCAGGGGAAAAATTGAGTGGGAAATGGGTATAATTCAAATTTTAGATGACCCATAGCAAAAAAAGAATTTCACCAAAATTTCAATTTCCAAAAGCAGCGCGCGTTGGCTCCGCGATGTGGGACCATCGTGGAGCAGTGTATTTTGTTGCCAGTTTTCATATTTTGGTCCAAGGCCTTGGGGTCTTGGGCCTAAGTCTTCCTATGCATAAAAACACCTATAGTTGGTCATTTTTCAACCTCATATCATTCAAGACATTCCCCAAAACCCCTCTCTAATACAGCCAAATATTTAACCCAAAATCAAGTGTTCCAAAGTCATTTCAGA
>DF363960.1:5722-26344 GCA_000787875.1 Solanum virginianum | reverse complement strand
CTTTCATGTTCGCATTTAAATTATGATTATTAACTTGCCAAAGTAGTAGCAAATTATTTATATCCCACATTAGTGATGTGGACAACTTACCTTAAGTTCGTTTATAAATTTCAAGGTGTCAGGTGACATATGGTGTCAAGGCTTAACAAACTTCCTTTAGCCTTTCAAGTATACTAAGTTTCAAGGATATAGGAATTAGAGGTCAAACGGATCGCAATAGGAATAGGATTCCTCAAGATTTAGTTATAAAGTTACATACTTCCTCAAATTTGTAAATTTCAAGAATGTAAGAATTGAACTAATACATATTTACAAAAGTACTTCAAAGAACCAACGTAGATCGAATTCACATTTGGAATTCAAGTAGAGTTCGTTTCAAGGTTTACGTTTGTTAGTAAAATGCCGCCATATCAAAAGCTTTTGAATAGTTCCCAAATCAATTCTTATGTTTTTCTTCAAAGTGCTAGAGACATATGCTAATTCAAACTTGCCCGTCTTTCATAGTTACAAACTTGCCAAACTTTTATGGTAAACAACTTATCCAATTTCTATATCTAGCCAAGCTAGTTGATTTACATAATAAACAAACAGGTCAAACTTACATAATTGCCCAACGTAGCACTCTTTAGAAATCACACCTTTTCAAAGAACAAACTTTAGTAGATAGGAACTAAATTTGAATAGTTTCTTTAAACGTGTTAGGGAGGCACAAATGTACACTTTAAATCCAAATTGGAGACATAAGGAGTTTTTCAAACATTACTATACTTGATATTTTCAAATTAATCATGCCGAAAGAGGGAAAGCTTTATATACCTCTGTTCTTTCTAAATTACTTCCAACGTCAAGCCAATCCAATTTATTCTTCCGGATGCCCAACGTCTACACAAAATCACAATAGCGTTTTTCAATTAGCTACAAATACTTTACGTTCTTTAAATCTCAAGTTTAACCAAATTTTATAAAAAAAAAAATTGCCACCACTTCCCCCTATTTTAGACCACCCATACTTTACGGTCTTTAATCTCAAGTTTAACCATATTTTGTAAAAAATTTTGCCAGCACCTCCCCCCTGATTCTAGACCACCCCGAGAATCCATCTCGGCTCCAATTTACCAACACAACAACAACAACATCAACCACAACACCAACAAGTGTTTCCAATACCACTGTTTCAACAAAGTAACTACATTATCACACTTTATCAACATTACAAAAACTGGGCAGCAGCAATGTATACCATATACACACTGTTCAAGCCCTCACTTACCTTCCAATAATCATATTCTACCATATAGACGCTAAACGTATACTAACACCACGCTTTTAAACCTTTCCAAGCCCAAAACTTTGCTAACGAACTTTATTTTGATCTAAACTGAAAAACAAGGTAGCGTACTCATTTTATATATACTCAGCAGATTCAAATACTTCTACAAGCTCCAAAAGTCCAATTATAACATTCAAGCGTCAACCGGAACCTTAAAAATGCCAAAGCGCAACATTTCACATTCTTATAATCCAAAACAGAAATCTGGACAGCATACCATATTAATACATACTAACCTCATTCAAACACTCCTATATGTTCCAAGGGTCATATTACATCATTCAAACGCCCAACGCGAACTCCCAACTTCAAAAAGCAACATTACAATACTTATACATAACCCATTTCGATCAAATTCTTCAAGATTACATACAAACCATTTTAATGTTTCTTTCACCTCACAAGTATCATTTCTACACCCAATAAACACAAACACATGAACCCCATATACTAGGCTTGTAGCATCAAATAGCAAAATAATTGAAGAAAATTGAGTTATGGAGAGAGGTACTATTCACCCTAATAGTACCCCAGCCCACTGTTTTTTCCAGCGTTGTTTAAGCTAAAGAAGAAGAAGAAATGATCTTCAAAATCCCTCTTGTAACATATATGTATGCATATATATATATATATATATAATAATAAGTCAAGGCAACTTAGTAGAATTGATATCTTGGTCCAGTAACATTTGGACTAATCCAAGCTCAACACTTCACATTTTTTTTAAAAAAACTTTATTTCCCAACACATAAATGTATAATAAAAGACTTATGATACTTGGTCTTGTAAGTATACATATGGACATATATATATATATATATATATATATATATATATATATATATATCCACAGGTTTATGCACACATGCTTATATGAAAATTCCAACTTAAATTCTCAAACTTTTCAAAAGTACACTTATATGTCGAATTTCCCGAAAATAACAATATTGGTCCCAAAGTTCGCAATGGTTCCAAAACATCAATATACGGGTTCTAACATGGTCAATAAGTTTCTTGATATTTTTCCCAATTAGCTTCTCTATGTTCCTCCCTGAAGGGAAATAGATTTTGGTATAGACCTCCTCATCGATACACAACCTATTTCTATTCCCCTTTACTGTATGATCCCGATGGAGTTGAAGGATCAATTGAGGGATTTATAAGAGAAGGGTTTCATAAGGCCTAGAAAGTCACCATGAGGTGCACCAGTGCTGTTTGTGAGAAAGAAAGATGGTTCACTTAGAATGTGCATCAACTACCGGCAACTCACTAGAGTCACTATAAAGAACAAGTATCTTCTACCATAGATAGATGACCTATTTGATCAACTACAAGAGGCTAATCACTTTTCTAAGATTGATCTTCTGTTTGGGTACCACTAAGTAAGGGTGAGGGAGTGTGATATTCCCAAGATGACCTTGCACACTAGGTATGAGCATTTTAAATTTGTGATAATGTCTTTTGGCTAGACTAATGCACTGACAATATTTATGTATCTCATGAATAAGGCCTTTAAACCCTACCTTGATATATTTATGGTGGTTTTCATAGATGATATATTGATTTAATCTCGGAGTGAAGAAGAGTATGTGAGTCATTTGAGGGTGGTGCTATAAATTTTGAGAGATGAGAGGTTGTTTGATAAATATGATAAGTCTGAATTTTGGTTAAAAGAGGTTGCATTCCTAGGGCATGTGGTGTCAGGTGATAGGATTAAGGTGGACCCTAAGAAGACAAAAGTGATAAGGAATTATCCTAGGCCCTTGACTCCGACGGATATTAGTAGTTTCTTGGGTTTAGCGGGATACTACCAGAGATTTGTGAATGCTTTCTCTTCACTTGCTTCCCCTTTGACAATGTTGACCCAAAAGAAGGTAAAATATTTTTGGACCAATGAATGTGAAAAGAGTTTTCAAACTTTGAAAGGCAAGCTTATCTCCGCTCCTATTTTGGCTTTACCAAAAGGGTTAGAAGGGTTTGTGGTTTATTGTAATGCTTCAAGGATTGGCTTGGGATGCGTATTGATGCAAAATGGTAAGGTTATAACATATGCTTCTTGGTGACTAAGGTGCATGAGCATAACTATCCCACCCATGATCTTGAATTAGTGGCCATAATGTTTGCTTTGAAAATATGGCATTATTATTTGTATGGGGTTCATGTAGATGTATTTACCGACCATAAGAGTCTTCAATATGTATTCACACAAAAAGATCTTAACTTGAGGCAAAGAAAGTGGTTATAACTCCTTAAGGATTATGACATTAGTATACACTATCACCCTCGCAAGGCCAATATTGTGGCCGATACTCTAAGTAGAGCATCCATGGGCAGTCTAGCTCATATTGACAATGGTGACAAGAAAGTAGCTAAAGAAGTAAACTGGCTGGCTAGGTTGGGAGTAAGGTTGGATGAAGCGGAGAATGGTGGTGTGGTGGTTTTTGATGGCTCCAAATCTTCTTTGATTGAAGAGGTCAAGTCCAAACAAGACCTTGATCCCATCTTGGAAGAATTGAAAGCTTTGGTGAAGGATGGTAAAGTGGAGGTTTTCTCCCAAGGTGGAGATGGTGTCCTTAGGTACCAAGGTAGGCTATGTGTGCCTAATGTTGATGGGTTAAGGGATTTGATTTTGAAGGAGGCACATAACTCATCCTACTCTATTCACCCCGGTTCCATAAAAATGTATAGAGACTTGAGGGAGGTGTATTGGTGGGGTGGTATGAAAAGAGATATTGCCAATTTTGCAGCCGATTATCACAATTGCCAACAAGTCAAAGCCAAACATCAAAGATCAAGTGGCCTAGCCCAAGACTGGGATATTATCATGTTTGTTGCCGATTGTCACAATCACCAACAAGTGAAAGTCGAACATCAAAGGTCAGGTAGCCTAGCCCAAGATATAGAAATTCCTACTTGGAGGTGGGAAGAGATCAACATGGATTTCATGATTAGTTTTCCAAAGACTAGGAAACACTTTGATTCTACTTGGGTTATTGTTGATAGGATGACAAAGTTGGCACACTTTCTACTGGTTAAAATAACTTATATTACCAAGAATTATGCTAAGTTATATGTTCATGAGTTGGTTAGGTTGCATGGGGTACCCTTGTCTATTATTTCGGATCATGGTGCTCAATTCACTTCTCATTTTTGGAGATCCTTCTAGAAGGGTCTTGGTACCAAGGTCAAGCTTAGCACGACTTTCCATCCTCAAATAGATGGTCATGCCGAAAGGATAATTCAAACTATTGAGAATATGCTTAGGGATTGTGTTTTAGAGTTCAAGGGTAGTTGGGATAAACATCTTCCACTTATTGAGTTTGCTTACAACAATAACTACCACTCTAGTATTAGCATGGCTCCTTTTGAGGCTTTATATGGTAGGTATTGTAGATCCCCGATTGGATGGTTTGTTGTGGGGAGAGGGCTTTGTTAGGCCTGGATTTGGTTATAGAAGCTTTGGAGAAGGTGAAGTTGATAACTGAAAGATTGAAGACGGCTCAAAGTAGAAAAAAGTCTTATTCCAATGTGAAGAGGAGAGACCTTGAGTTTAATGTTGATGATTGGGTTTACTTGAAGGTCTCACCCATGAAGGGTGTGGTCTAATTTGGCACAAAGGGGAAATTAAGCCCATGGTTTTGGGACCTTATAGAATTTTTAGGAGAATTGGTAAGGTTGCCTATAATTGGAGTTGCCTATTGATATGAATATGGTTCATCCTATCTTCCATGTGTCTATATTGAGAAAGCATATTGGTGATCCAAGTGCTATAGTGCCCTTAGAAGTTGTGGGTGTTGCGGAGGATATCTTGACCTATGAGGAGGTCCTGTTAGAGATATTGGATAGGAAAGCGAAAAGACTGAGAAACAAAGATGTAGCATCCGTCAAAGTCCTTTGGAGGAATCAACAAATTGAAAGTGCCACATGGAAAGCCAAAGCGGACATGAAGAAATGATATTCATACCTCTTTCACTCTATTTAAGCTGAAGGTAATAAATTAAGTCCCATCTATGATTTCAAGTCTTAAGCTCCTACCCTCATGTCATTTTGCATACATACATGTTCATGACAACAAGTTTTGATGACTTATGATGCATATGTGTTTGAAACTTTTTGAAAATGATGTTTAAGTGCATTTATTGGATTCATGTCGAGCTGGAAGTCTCACGATTACTTCTCTTACATATGATTCTTTGACAGGGGACAGATGTTCCCAAGGAGGAGATATTGTAGCACCTCTCCTATGCTTCGGAATGCCCTATAAGTGTATTTCTTGGATATCTCAAAATTCGTGCATGATTTCGTAAATTCGACTTTATATTCTTCTTCAGGGGGCAAAATTGAGTAGGAAAAGGGTAGACCTCAAATTTTAGAAGATCCATAGCAAAAAATAATTTTCACAATGAGAACGATATCTAGTGGCCCTGCGCGCCCAGGCCACGACATGCCTAGGGTGCACCATAGTGTATCATGGCATGCACGCCTAGTCCGCATTGCGCCTGGGGCATGGGCTAGTGTAAATTTTTTCCCAGTGTTCTTGTTTCGTCCAAGGGCATTGGGGTAATAAGCCAATGTCCATTTAAATGTGAAAAGCTCTATACTTAGCCATTTTCACCTTCAAAAACTCAAAATTCTCCCCTCCATTCAATCTCAATAATCTCAAGAGCACACTTTGGATTTCAAAGAGCCAAGTCTTCCTCAACTTTTGCTTCAAGAATTTCATGTTTTAGGTATGTGGGTCTTCATCCATGGTTCCTTTCACCCATGGAGCCCAACCCTCTCTTTTGATGAAGATTTCATTATTTCAAGTTGCATTCTTTATGGGTATCTCTTATTATGCATTATAAATGTGAATTATGTTGAGTTTTATCAAGTATTGATTGATTATGCATCAATGTCCATTTTAACCTTATTCTATGAGTTTATTTATATCTACTGAGACTATGCATGCTATGAGCTATAAAAACTATGAACTATTGTGAACTATTGAGATGGATTTCATGATACCCAAATTAAGGGTTTTACTATAATGTTGGTGGGTTGATTCAAGTGACTTCAAAATGAATTAATTTTACTCATTCTTGTTTTACACACTTGAATTGCATGATTTTGAGCATATGTCCATATATGCATCATGTTTGACTAAATCTACGTAACAAGGATTCTTAATTTGCTGATATGGCATGATTTGCAAGTCAAGTGTTTTTATGATAATTATGTGCTCCAAGCATGTATTAAACTCATGAAAGGTTTCGATGATTTACAAGTAATAAGTTGAGCTTTATTCTATAACTCTACCCTCTTGTGAGCAATTATATCTATTTGAGGGGTCAAGCATGATTACTATTTTACCCTCACATTCAAGCAAAGCTCACTAGTAGGGTCAAGCATGTTACAAGTTTTTACCCTCATGTGAAATGCAATACCTACTAGAAGGGGTCAAGTCCATGTATTGTTTTTGACCCTCTTGTATAAGGTATATGTCCATGTAGGGTTCAAGTATGTGAATGAGCTACTCATGCCATGTATCAGGTCTATTACAAGTTATTCATGTTATTATTAAAACTATGACTACTTCATGTATTCCGTGGGATTAGACTTAGCACTGATTGAGGCTTAAGGTGGGGGCTTTACTCAAGGGGTCCTTATATAAATTCTTAGGAGTCATTTGGTTTAAATATAAGTTATGATAGGATAATTTAACACCCTGTAAAACTACTAAAATGCCCCTAAAATACATCATACACATAACGTTGTTTTCGAAGCTCTGATGGAAAATCTGAGATTGAATTTGCTATTAGTGCTATAAACTGAGTTGGAAAATGGTGTCGACTCGGCTTTAATGCAAAAAAAGTGAGTTATTTTTTCCAAAGAGAGCCTAAAACAGTGAGATTTCCGCGCCCCTTCCATGACTTGGAGGGGATACAAAACCACACTTATATTTTTTAGAAAATTCGACAGAAATAGAAAATTTGCAAAAAAGTGCATTTTTGCACTAGTGCGTGTCGCGCACTAGTGCATGAAGGAGGCAATTTTTTTCTTTTGATTTGGGAAGGGCAATTTCATCCTTCCCGATATATTTTTATATCCCCATATCAGTTTTTAAGACATTTTTTCATACAATAGGGTTTGAAAACCCAAAACTATTCTAAGTCTAATATTTTTACGCTAAGTCAGAGAGAAGAAAAGGAGAAAAACGTAAGGGTTTCAGAGGAGAATTCAAAGTTCTTCAAAGATTTGTCATTCCCAGGTATGTAAAGGCTACCCAAAAGCATGGAATTGATCTTCCATGTGCCAATTTAAAGTTAGGATGATAGATTCATGTCTAGAAGTTTTGATTTACGAATTCTTGAAAGTCTTGAGTAGTTACTTTAGGTTTCTTGAACAATTTCTTTAAATTCTTGAACAATTGCTTTAAATTCTTGAATAGTATCTTGAATTATTGTTGTCATTCTTTAAGCTATATTTTCATATCAAAAATTTGATGATCATCATGTTTAACTTGTACTATATATTTTCATTACTACATGATTGTGATTTGATCCTTAAAATTTCTCTCAGTAAAGACTTGAATAATGAACTTAGGAGGATGTCTAGAGCCTTGAATGTTTGAAAGTGATGTATGCCTGAGTCTAAGTCTTGAGATGAGTGTGTTGATGACTGTGATAGTTGAAATTATTGTTGATAGGGTTGAATAAGTATAATTCCCTTAGATTGGATAGATAAAACTTGCCCA
This sequence comes from Solanum virginianum, assembly GCA_000787875.1. NCBI lineage: Eukaryota > Viridiplantae > Streptophyta > Magnoliopsida > Solanales > Solanaceae > Solanum > Solanum virginianum. The sequence continues at coordinate 18,278 of DF363960.1, read as the reverse complement.
TAAAGGTTGAGTGATGAGAGTTCTTGAAGGATTGATAGATTTATGAGCATGTTGATTCCTAGGAGGAGTATTAGCACCTAAATAGATAAGAGTGGGTCCTACTCAAACCCATTAACTATGTGGCCAGCATAAGAGAGGATTGGATCATAAAAGTGGATGTTTCCTTTGTCCTGAAAGGGGACTTAATAGATTTTTGGATCCACTGACAGACTTGTCCTTTACCCGGCAAGGTACTTGACATATGTGGCAATGACATCTCTTCATCGTATCACTACCAGCTTATAAGTAGTGCCCAACCCTCTCTTTTGATGAAGATTTCATTATTTCAAGTTGCATTCTTTATGGGTATCTCTTATTATGCATTATAAATGTGAATTATGTTGAGTTTTATCAAGTATTGATTGATTATGCATCAATGTCCATTTTAAATGCTTGATAGCTAGTGAGGTGATAGAATCTTGTCCTTTATATCAGAGGTGAGGCTGAGTGATGGATGGGTGATGATTAAAATGTTTCCTCTTTCTTTAGCCCATTTTACATATAGTACATTCGATATACTAATACCCCTCTGGCACTGCATTATTTTATGATGCAGATACTATAAACCGAGGACGTCAGCAGCCCGAACATTGAGGTTTTAGAGCTCTTTATTCCTAACAATGGTGAGTCCTCCCCAACATTCAAAGGATATTTATTTTTATTATTGGATAGTCCTATTTACTTGATATTTAGCAGCCATGGCCTGTCATGGTACCATTTCAGACTATAGTATAGAGGCTTCATAGACACATATGTCGATATTGATGTCGATGGTTCCTTTCCCTCTTTCTTTCATTCTTTACTTTTGAGATTTTCATTATCTATTTTGTTTCCTTATGATAGACTGATGTTGATAGTATGAGCCCACTAATAGGATAGTATTTATCATCATTATATCATTTTTATTCCACTGTTGAATTGACTGAACGATGGCAGAGAGACTAAGTGGTCCGCTTGGGGGCTCGCAATAGTCTTCGAGTGTCAGTCACATCTAGGGTACCCTCCCAGGGCATGACAAACTTGGTATCAGAGCCTAGAGTTCGAGTGTCCTAAGGAGTCTATGAAGTTGTCTAGTAGAGTCTTGTTTATGGGTGTGTTGTGCACCACACTTCATAAGCACGATCCTACAGGACATTAGGAAGTGTTACCCTTCTTCCATGTTCTAAAATCATGCTAAGAGTTAACTTGTGAAATCCTGCTTTTAAATCGTGCATTTTATGCTTAAAAAAATGTTGCCCAAGAGAACTACAGCTTAGAGAGATGCCCCAGCTCCCGCTGCTGAGAATACCCAACTGAAGGTTCCAATTCAGACTGAGACCAGGAGATGGGGATGCCCCGCAAGGACTACTGAGGTCCTAAGGCACCCCTTGCTCAGCTCCAGCCAGCTCCCACTACTAAGGCAGAATTTCGAGGTGCCATCACTATGCTGTCACAATTGGTGGCCTCATAGGGAATAACCAAAGTTCTCAGGCTCCTAGTTCTAGCTCACAGGAGCCCTCAGCTACAACCCAGCTCAAGGACTTTTTGAGGATGAACCCGCCTACATAGACGGGGTCGAAGATGGAGGAGGACCTGCAAAACTTCATCGATGAAATATACAAGGTTCTGAGGGCTATGCATGCGATTGAGGTTAAGGAAGTTAGCTTGCATCCTACCAGCAGAAGGACGTGGCTAATGTGTCGTACACTTAGTGGAAAAGGAGTCAATGAGAGGATGGATCCTACAACATGGTAGGAGTTTGAAGCTGCCTTTCTTGATCACTTCTTTCCTCAAGAGTTGAGGGATGCGAATACGGATGAGTTCGTGAATCTGAAACAGGGAGGGATGACTGTTAAAAAGTATAGCCTTAAGTTCACCAAACTGTCAAGGTATGCTCTAGAGTTGATGGAAGATATGAGACAGAAGATGAGGAGATTTGTGTCTGGCCTAGCTAGACATGTGCATAGAGCGTTTAAGGCTGCGTTGCTGATTCCTGGCATAGACATCTCCAGACTTGTGGTGTATGCTCAGCAGACAGAGGAAGATAATAGGAGGGATAGAGAGGAATACTTGAGCAGAATGGCGAAGTCAGCGGGTCATGAATCTACCTCGTAAAGATAGACTAGAGGTGATAAATCTTATTTTCAGAAGAGATTATCACATCTCGCACTATCTACAGCCAGTGCGCCCGCGCAACCAACTAGGTAAGATTAGAAATCTTAGGGTCATCAGAATTTCAAAACCCCAGGCTCCTAATATCAGGGTCTACTCCCACTAGTGAGTTTATCTTCGTTGAGAGAGTTTACAGGGACTGTGTAGTGTTTATTTATCATAGAGACACTTTAGCTGATTTGATAGAGTTGGAGATGGTTGATTTTGATGTAATAATGGGCATGGATTGGCTTTATGCTTGTTATGCTTCTATTGACTGTAGAACCCGGATTGTTAAGTTCTAATTTCCTAATGAGCCTGTCTTAGAGTGGAAAGGGAGTTCTATTGCCTCTAAGGGTAAATTCATATCCTATCTTAGAGCTAGAAAGTTGACATCCAAGGATTGTTTTTGTTGACTGTAGAACCTGGATTGTCAACTTCCAATTTCCTAATAAGCCTGTCTTAGAGTGGAAAGGGAGTTCTGTTGCCCCTAAGGGTAAATTCATATCCTATCTTAGAGCTAGGAAGCTAATATCTAAGGGTTGTATTTACTACCTCGTGCGAGTGAAGTCTAATGATATTGAGTCTCTTACTCTTGAATCAGACCCGATACTGAATGAGTTTCCCGAGGTCTTTCCTGATGACCTTCCTGGAGTCCCTCCTGATAGAGAGATTGACTTTTCGATTGACGTTCTTCTCGAGACCAAACCTATCTCAATTCCATCCTATAGAATGGCTCCCACAGAATTGAAAGAATTGAAAGAGCAATTAAAAGACTTGTTAAAAAAAGGTTTCATAAAGCCTAGTGTCTCCCCTTAGGGTGCTTCTATCCTATTCGTATGTAAGAAAGATGGGTCTTTAAGGATATGTATAGACTACCAGTAGTTGAATAAGATTACTAAAAAGAATAAGTATCCTCTTCCCAAAATAGATAATCTCTTTGACTAGCTTCAAGGTGCTACTTGTTTCTCAAGGATAGACCTCAGATCCATATTTATTGATAATATCCTAGTGTATTCAAGGAATAAAGAAGAGCATGCTAATCACCTTAGAGTGGTTTTGCAAACCCTCAAAGATTATAAATTGTATGCAAAGTTCTCTAAGTGCGAGTTTTGTGTCAAGTCAGTTGCCTTCTTAGGCCACAAAGTTTCGAGAGATGGTACTCGGGTGGATACGTAGAAGATTGAGGCGATTAAGAACTAGCCAAGCCCTATTTCTCCAACAAAAATAAGGAGTTTCTTAGGTTCGACTGAGTATTACCGTAGATTTATAAAGGGCTTCTCTTCTCTGTCAGCCCCATTGACAAAGCTGACTCAGAAGAAGGCCAAGTTTCAGTGGTCTGAGGCATGCGAGAAAAGCTTTCAGGAATTACATAATAGATTGACTACAACACTAGTGTTGACCTTGCTAGATAGGACGGGCGACTTCATGATATACTGTGATGCATCCAGATTGGGAATGGGCTGGGTACTTATACAAAAGGGGAAGGTGATAGCTTATGCTTCCAGACAGCTTAAGGTTCACAAGAAGAATTATTCGACTCATGATCTTGAGTTGGCAGCGATGGTGTTCGCACTTAAAATCTAGCATCACTATCTGTATGGAATGCATGTGGACATGTTCACTGACCACAAGAGTTTGCAGTATATGTTCAGTCAGAAAGAGCTCAACCTGCGGCAGAGGAGGTGGCTGGAGTTGCTCAAGGATTATGATATGAGCATCCTCTACAACCCAGGTAAGGCTAACATTATGCTGATGCTCTTAGCAGGATGTCCATGGGTAGCACTGCCCATGTGAAGGACGGGAAGAGGGAGCTTGCCAAAGAGGTGCATAGATTGGCTCAATTAGGAGTACAGCTTGAGGAGAACAATGAAGGCAGAGTCAATGTTCAGAATGGTTCTGCTTCATCCTTAGTGTCTGAGGTGAAGGAGAAGCAAGATCAAGACCCTGTCTTACTCCAATTGAAGGAAGCGGTTCACAAGCAGAAGATGATGGTTGTCTCCAAAGGGGGAGATGGCATATTAAGATATTAAGAGAGATTGTGTGTACCTAATGTTAATGGTGGTCAAGACAGAATCATAGCCGAAGCTCATAGTACGAGATATTCCATTCATCCTAGCTCCAACAATATGTACCATGACTTGTGGGAAGTCTATTGGTGGAATGGGGTGAAGAAAGATATTGTTGAATTCGTTTCTAAGTGTCTCAATTGCCAACAGGTCAAGGTTCAACACCTAAAACGGTGTGGATGGCTCAGAACTTTGAAATTTCAGAGTAGAAGTGGGAAGTGATCAACATGGATTTCATTACTGGCTTACTAAGATCTAGAAAACAGCATGATTCGATATGGGTGATAGTTGACAGGATGACTAAATCAGCCTACTTCTTGGCAGTCAAGACAACTTACACTACTAAGGAGTATGCCTGACTGCATAATCAGGAGGATCCCTTGTCCATCATCTTGGACAGAGAAGCTCAATTCACCTCCTAATTTTGGAGATCTTTCTAGAAGGGATTGGGTACGAACATAAATCTGAGCACCGCTTTCCACCCTTAGACAGACGGGCAGGCAGAGCATACTATTTAGACCTTGCAGGATATATTAAGAGCATGTGTTATCGACTTTAAAGGAAATTAGGATGATCACCTACTATTGATTGAGTTCGCATACAATAATAGCAATTATGCCAGCATTCAGATGGCCCCATATAAGGCATTATGTGGGAGGAGATGTAGATTGTCGATTGGCTATTTCAAGGTGGGCAAAGATGAGTTGATTGGGCCTGACCTTGTATACCAGGCTATAGAGAAGGTGAAAGTCATCCAAGAAAGGTTGAAGATAGCCCAGAGTTGCCAGAAATCATATACGGACATGAGAAGAATAGATTTAGAGTTCGAGATAGATGATTGGGTGGACTTGAAGATGTCACCCATGAAGGGCTTCATGAGATTTGGTAAGAAGGGGAGCTGAGTCCCTATTACATCGGACCATACCAGATCATACGGAGGATTGGGAAGGCTGCTTATGAGCTAGACTTGCCTTCTGAGCTAGACAGAGTTCACCCAGTGTTTCATGTATCTATGCTTAAAAATTGTTTGGGGGATCTAGCTTTAGCAATTCCTGTGGAGAGTACGAGTGTGAAGGATAGCTTATCATACGAAGAACTTCCAATCCCAATCCTTGATCGACAGGTTCATAAGCTGAGGAACAAAGAGATAACCTCCGTTAAAGTTTTATGGAGAAATAATTCATTGAAGAAGCTACGTGGGAAACTGAGGAAGCGATAAAACTCAAATATCCGCATCTATTCGTGCCAAGTGATGATGATGTTGAAGGTAAATATTCTTATCCTTAACAATTTCAACTGTTTCTTTTTATTAAGTTAATCCCCTGCTTTACTTTATTCCCGAGTCTAAGATAGAGATAGATAGATGAGGGATAGTGAGAGTTTGAGTGTTCCCGAGTGAGGAATGAGATGAGTTCTGAGGTTATTCGAGTCCCTGTTCAACTTTTACACATCATTCGAGGATGAATGATTCCAAATAGGAGATGATGTAACACTCTATAAAATTACTAAAAGTCCCCTAAAATACATTGTGCACACAACACATCTTCCCAAGCTCCGATGGAAATTTCGAAACCATATTTGTGATCAGAGCATCCTCTACAACCCAGGTAAGGCTAACATTATGCTGATGCTCTTAGCAGGATGTCCATGGGTAGCACTGCCCATGTGAAGGACGGGAAGAGGGAAACTAAGTCAGAAAATGGTCTCGACTCAGCTTTAACGTGAAAAAAATATAATTAATTTTTCCAAAGAGAGCCTAAAATAGTGATTATTTCACGCTTCCGTGATGCGGAGAGGACGTGGAACCACACTTATATTTTTTCAAAAATTTGATGAAAATCAAAAATTCGCGAAAAAGTCCATTTTGGCACTAGTGCGCGTCACGCACTAGTGCATGGAGTAGGCAATTTTTTTTTTTTGATTTGGAATGGCCACTTTTGTCCATCTAGATATATTTTTATATCCCAGATCAGTTTTTAAGATGTTTTTCATACAAAAGGGTCTGAAAACCCAAAATTATTTGAAGTCTAATATTTTTACTCTAAGTCGAAGAGAAGAAGAGAGAAACGTAAGGGTTTTAGAGGAGAATTCAATGTTCTTCAAAGATTCGTCATTCTTAGGTATGTAAAGGCTACCCAAAAGCATGGAATTGATCTTCCATGTGCCAATTTAGAGTTAGGATGACAAATTCATGTCTAGAAGTTTTTATTTATGAAATCTTGAAAGTCTTGAGTAGTTACTTTACGTTTCTTGAACGACTAGATTAAATTCTTGAAGAATTGCTTTAAATTCTTGAATAGTATCTTAAATTATTGTTGTCATTCTTTAAACTAAATTTTAATATCCAAAATTTGATGATCATCATGTTTAACTTGTACTGTATATTTTCGTTACTATGTGATTGTGACTTGATCCTTAAAATTTCTCTCAGTAAATACTTGAATAATGAACTTAGGGGGATGTCTAGAGCCTTGAATGTCTGAAAGTGATATATGACTGAGTCTGAGTCTTGAGGTGAGTGTGTTGACAACTGTGATAGCTAAATTTATTGTTGATAAGGTTGAATAGGTATAATTCCCTTAGACTGGCTAGATAAAACTTACTCGTAGAGGTTCGATGATGAGAGTTCTTGAAGGATTGATAGATTTATGAGCATGTTGAGTCGTGGGAGGTGTATTAGCATCAAAATGGGTAAGAGTGAGTCCTATTTGAACCCATTAACTACGTGGCCAGCATTGTAGAGGATTAGACTATGAAAGCGAATGTTTTCTTTGTCCCGAAAGGGGACTTGACAGACTTTTGGAGCCACTGACAGACTCGTCCTTTACCCTGGCAAGGTACTTGATGGATGTGGCAACGACATCTCTTCATTGTATCACTAGTGGCTCATAAGTAATGGTTGTCAGTTATAGAAACTCCCAGACAGGTTTCATGATGATAGAACTCCAATGTGGTGTAGATTTTCATGCTTAATAGCTAGTGAGGTAATAAAGTCTTGTCTTTTACATCTGAGGTGAGGCTGAGTGATGGATGGGTGATGATTAAACTATTTCCTTTTTCTTTAGCCCATTTTATATATAGTACATTCTATGTACTAACGCTCCTCTAGCGCTGCATCATTTTATGATGCAGATACTATAGATCGAGGACTTCAGCAGCCTGATCGTTGAGGTTTTAGAGCTCTTCATTCCTGACAGTGGTGAGTCCTCCCCAGCATTCAGAGGATATTTATTTTTATTGTTGGATAGTCCTATTTATTTGATATTTGGTAGCTATGGCCCGTCATGGTACCATTTCAGACTATAATATAGAGACTTAATGGACACAGATGTTGATGTTGATGTCGAGGATTCCTTTCCCTCTTTCTATCATACTTTACATTTGAGATTTTCATTATCTATTTTATTTCGTTATGATAGACTGATGTTGATAGTATGAGCCCACTGATAGGATAGTATTTATCATTATTATATCATTTCTACTCCGCTGATGAATTGACTGAACGATGGCAGAGAGACTGAGTGGTCCGCTTGGGGGCTAGCAATAGTCTTCGAGTGCCAGACATGTCTAGGGTACCCTTCCGGGGCGTGACAAACTTGGTATCAGAGCCCAGAGTTCGAGTATCCTCGAGAGTCTACGAAGTTGTGTCTAGTAGAGTCTTCTTTATGGGTGTGTTGTGCACTACACTTCATAAGTAGGAGGCTATAGGACATTAGGAAGTGTTACCCTTCTTCTATGATCTGAAATCATGCTAAGAGTTAACTTGTGAAATCCTGCTTTTAACTCGTGCATTTTGTGCTTACAGAAAATACTACCCAAGAGAACTGTCACTCATAGAGATGCCCCAGCTCCATTGCTAAGAACACCCAACCAACTCCCACTACTAAGGCAGATTTCTGAGGTGCCATCACTATGCTGACACAATTCGTAGCCTCAAAAGGGAATAACCAAGGTTCTCAGGCTCCTAGTTATAGCTCACAAGAACCCTCAGCTGAAATCCAACTCAAGGACTTTTTGAGGATGAACCCACCTGTGTATGCATGGTTGAAGGTGGAGGAGGACCCGCAGAACTTCATCGATAAGATGTACAAGGTTCTGAGGGCTATGTATGCGAATAAGCTTGAGGAAGTTAAGCTTGTGTTCTTCCAACTGATGGACGTGGCTATTGTGTGGTACACTCAGTGGTAGGGGAGTAGAGGGGAGGATGCGGAGCCTGCAACATAGGAGGGGTTTGAAGACGCCTTTCTTGATCACTTCTTTCCTCAAGAGTTGAGGGAGGCGAAGGCAGATGTATTCTAAGAGTCTTGTTTGGGGTCCTTTCGGGTTCCCCATTCTCCGTGTTATGTCTAAGCCCTAGGCTTGGATCTGACACCCATAATCGCACATGAAAACACTTAATAGAGGGATGGGCCATCTTTCATAAATCTATGGGATGGGCAGTGGGAAATGGAAATCCATCAACCTTTGGGATGATAAATGGTTGATAAATAATAAGAGCCTGAGAGAGCAAATTATGGTCCCTCTAAACCAAAGAGAGGATGGTCTAACAGTATAGAATTTGCTCCATAATAACAATTGGAACCTAAATATGTTATCTTTCAAAATTCCTAAAGAATTAAAAGAGATCATGACGCACGAGACCTATTTTTCCATAAATCCAAATACCCCTGATAACCCGTATTGGATCCACAGTTAATCGGGAAAATATTCAGTAAAATCTTCCTATAAGCTTCTTGCAAACAAAGGAGGTGAAAGACCCACACCCAGAAAATACTCTTGGATCTGGAAACTGCAATGCCCAAACAAGATTAAATTTTTTTTCTTTGTCTATGCAAACATGGTAGACTCCCAACCAATCGCTACTTTTACTCAATAGGAATAGGAATAAACCCACTTTGTCCTAAATGTGATATCCCTGTAACAGAAAGGCACATCATCCTACAGTGTGTCATGGTCCATGAACAATGGGCAAGACTCGGTGTGCAATACAAAATTAATCAAATCCTAAACTCAAGCATGGAGGAATGGCTAGAACACACCTCACATCTTAACTTCACAATAAAAGAAAAATTGAAATGGCGTGAAGCTTTTCCATTCTATCTCTGGAACATATGGCTAGCATGAAATGAGTGAACTTTCACCAACCCTCATACAAAGACTCATAGCCCTACTCCCTACATCCAAGCAAAGGAATACTTAGCTCTGGCAAGGAAAGGTAGAGTCGCAGGCACCAAGAGCAAGGAATACCTAAAATGAAACCCACCACCTAAAGGTTTCAAACTAAATTCAAATGGGTCCTACAATAGTAGTATGGGTAGGGGAGGCATAGGAGGAGTATTTAGAGATAGAACTGGAAATTGGGTACTCGGGTACACAGGAAATATAAGATGCGCAACCACAATCCAAGTTGAACTAATGGCGCTAATCCAAGGCCTCAAAATCGCAGTCCAATACAAATTATATATACCCCCATAAATAAATGCAGACAACGATGTTATTATATCGTATTTGCATAATCCGCTTCTAAAATACCAAAATTTTGTTTCTGACTACGGGGATCTTCTTAATCGTCTAGGAACCCCTCCCCCCCCCATTAGTCATGTCTACCGTGAAGTTAATAGTGTTGCGGATGAGCTAGCTAAGGAAGGTACAAATATGAACAGTGGGGAATCACTCACCCTTTTAGAAGTTCCACCGTTGTTGTTCGAGCAAAGATCGACGCAGACAAAAGCGGAACTCTTTTTGCAAGGAAAAAAAGTAGTTTGGCAAGTACTAGTTTGCCAGTTTCTTATGATTTTATTTTTTGTAATGATAAACCATCCTCCTTGGTATGTACTAGCAGGACAGTAGCTCCGCAACTATTATGTAATGATGCATATTACTAAGTAATATAATATTTCCTATTTTACCAAAAAAAACACACATCTTTCTATGTGTGTTATGTGTCTTTCATATATTTGTATTCTCCGTATGCTTGTTGATAGCAAGTAGTAATCTTGCTTATGAAACTTTGTAAGTCAGATTGAACGTCCAATTTTATAGGTGTTAAGTCTTGAAGATCATGTTTTAAATGTTTATATATAATTAGTTAACTATTTTTCTATGTATGTATGTATAGATGTGTGTGTAAAGAGCTAAATTTTATTTGACTTTTCGATTAATAGTTTATATTTGCTTTTATCCCTTGTTGTGTCATCAATAGGATTAACCTTGAGCACACCATTGAGACACGTCGCAGACAGGTTGAAATTTTATACTCTACTACTAGTTAAATATTTAATTAATTTCTTTTGTTTTCATTAAAGAAAAAAATACACATATTTTTTAATGAAATTTAACCTGTCGAATTTAATTTGCTTAGGTTTTTCTTTTAATTTTTCAAAATATGACAATATTTAACTCGTAGATACATTCAAATTCACCTACAAGGCAAGTTTATGTTACTACTTTTATGCATAGAATGTTTTTTCTAAAACTAGTGAATTCTTAGCTTTAAGTTTTTGGAAATGTTATCACTTAAAACCTACAAAGTTTGAAACCAAAAATGTATTGTAAAATTATTATTTTGAACTTTGTTAACTACTGCTCAGAAGGAGACGGTCATTATTTTGAAATGTTTAACTATGATTTTTATAAGATGCCAAAAAAAAGCTACTAATTTTATATATCTTTTTTAAAAGAAAATGAGTCAGATATATGTATATATGTGATGTAATAAATTTTAATTTATGGTTGAGTAATTAAGAGGAAGTGTACTTCCAATTTTATAGTCCAAGTCTTGAAGATCATGTTTTAAATGTTTATATATAATTAATTAACTATTTTCGTATGTATGGGTGTATAGATGCGTGTGTAAAAGAGCTAATTTTATTTAATTGTTTAGATTAATTAGTCTTCGCTTGATCAAAGCGTGCGTTCCATTTGACAACAAACATTATATAGAAAAATTAAATATAATTATAAACTTCATCACTAATTCATTGATAAGTTATTACTCGTAGATTAAAAAAAATTATCTATTTATTAATTATAATTCTTATACAAGTGAATTTCTCAAATAAGTTGAAATAAATAGTTACTCCAACATTAAATTAAATAGGATATTTGAGTTTTTCAGTTTTTGTTTGGATTTCATTAGGAGAGGAATGGGGTGAGGTGGTGGTCGGGGGATTTACAGTTATAAATAAATTTTAAAAAGTGGATGTTTTTTTTTTTTGGGAGAAAAAGTAGATGTTATTGCATATTGCTAATCAGTGACCAAAAAAATAAAAAATCTAATCTCTGGGAAATTTTTTTATTTTATATATAAATCATTTCTTTATATTTTGCTTAATATTTTTTTATTTTTTTGCACCTTTCTATCTCTAAAGAACAAATCAAGAAATAAATATACTAATAAAATCAGTTGTTGGTAATTATATTGTCTACATTCATATAATATTCTTTGTTAATGTATTAAAGTATCAAATTTTCTAGACCTATTATAGATAATCTCAAAAAATTTATTTCTATAAAATGATTAATTATCATATAATCAAAACAAAAATAGTTTTAATCACTACGAAGATAGTTTTGCTAAATTTTACTTTCATGTTATGAAAAACGAACTATAACATAGCTTGTTTTTCATAACATGAAAGTTATGAAAAACGAATATACTCATCTATAACGTAGTTCGTTTTTTTATAATTTTCATGTTATGAAAAACGAACTATGTTATAGATGAGTATAGTAATATAACACAATTATTTGTTATAAATTAATAATCATATTAAAAATTATGCTAAAGCAACATAAAATAGATCTCACAAATGTTGATAAAAAGAATGAATTTTTTTATGATAAAATAAATTACTTGTTCCATCTATTGAACCACATAATATAAAAAACAAATCAACTTTGTTTCTCCATTGTGAAAATATATGAGACCAAGGGTGTGTTTGGTATGGAGGAAAAATATTTTTCGAAAAATATTTTTTTCATTTTCTCATATTTGGTTAGCTTAAATATTTTGGATAATATTTTTCAAATCAATTTATTTTCCTCAAATTTAAGGAAAATGACTTCCTTCCAAAAGTTAAGGAAAACATTTTCCAAAACTCTTGTCCGATTTCAAATTGAGTTTTTTATCCCATCCATATTACGATCCCCTCCCCGAATATTTTTTAAATAAAATAAGATTTAAAAATTTATTTTTTGAAAAAACAAATTACATTTTGAAAATTTTATTTTTTTCACCAATTTCTATTCCGACACACCTAATTCCCCCCCACCCCTCCCCCTCCCTTCCCCCTCCCCCCTCCAAAACACATTAAAAA
>DF363961.1:0-22378 GCA_000787875.1 Solanum virginianum | reverse complement strand
CTATAGACCAAGCAACTAGTACTTGGAATCCAGTCATATCACCCCCTTGGAAGGTGATTGAGGTATCTACCCCTCAATTGGTAGTACGAGTCTAGCACCCCCGACAAGGTGGTCAAGGTATATACCCCTCTACATGGTAGTACGAGCCTATCACCGCCCGACAAGGTGGCCAAGGTATATACCCCTCAACATGGTAGTACGGGCCTAGCACCCCCCAACAAGGTGATTGAAGTATATACCCCTCAATTAGTAGTACGGGCGTAGCACCCCCCAACAAGGTGACACATATATACATCCCTTTCATCATCATAAAGTCATTTAACTCATAAGCCATGCAATAGACCTTCAATAACTCAAGAACCCTTAACCGGACATTTTATCAAACACTTGGTGGGTGTGTAATGCTAGTTCAACACATATATCGCTCTTTTTTTATGCTCTCAGTACTAGTTTAAAGTCCTAGCTAAATTTCTATAGTTCTTACTGATTTTCAACATTAACATGCCTCTCAGCTAAACTATATAAAGAATATCATAATATGCATATCTCTCTTTATACTTTCTATGTCACACTTGTTTAAAATCTTTTCATATTTAGCTAGTTTTACATATACAAGATTCTTATATTTTGTCAACTTTTATAGTTTATTTTATCGAGTTATATAACTTATCTTTGCAACTATATTGTTATCATTTGACAAATTAATATTGATGTTGTTTTATACTTTTTATATTTATCGTTATTGAGCAATAAATACGTATTATCGTATTAATAATTCAGTCTTTAACCTTTTTTAAGAATTTTCTGTTCTTTTGAGAGATTTTAAGTCAAAGGAAAAAAATAAAAAGTTTAAAATAAAGTAGGACACTACAAAGTGAAAGTCAAGAAAAGGCACAATAATTTTTAAGAAAAGTTCGATAGTACAGTGAATTTTTTAAAAAAAAGTATAATAAGACGGTCAAAGTATCGCACCTCATTTAGCTTTGATCCTGTTATTTCACATGTTTAGTTTTTTATATTTCGAACCCCCTCGATGAAAATCCTGCATCCGCCCCTGACCCTCTAGATTAACTTCATTAAGAATCCCAATCCTTGAGCTTGTCTTGCCTGAGGATTGGAAAATCTTGATCTACTATTCACTTTTAGCTTGTGCAAAAACAATGTAGATAAAGATGAACTCATTTTTAGATTCATAAATGTGAGTAGCCTTGAAAAATAAGAGAACTTGACTTCATTATTCCCTCAAACTATTGGGGTTTACATAACGATGTTTACATGTCCTAAAAAGGAAAGAAAATCAATATTTAATTACAATAGGAGTAAATTAAACTACCTACTATAATTACATGCATTCTAGAATATTCACATGGATTGTAACACTCCTCAAGCTGGTGCATATGTATATAAATTGTTTTGGGACTAGCTAGGGACTTGGGACTATACCAACTGCTGTTTGCGCCATCTTCTTTCCTTCAGTGTTTGCAAAAACCAACACTGCCATCAGACTCAGAAACCTCTGATGACAAATGTAAAATTACAATTCAATAGTATTTTTTTAATTTCTCACACTTGATTTGAATTGAGCAACCTCATTGCCCAAGATATACCTCAATCAAACAAGATCCTTAATCTGAAAGTGCTGAACAAGGTGATGTTTCAACTTGTAATTCCCTCATCATCATTAATACCGCCAAGTACATGCACAAACTTGGAGAAGAGTGATGATAAAAACATAGAATGACCAGCTTCACATTGAATTATGCCCAATTTGTGAATAACCGTGCTCCAGGAGATTGCTTCAAGCCATAAAGTGCTCATTTATATATACATATATATATCATCTTCAAGATTCCTAAAAAGAAAAACATTTTTAATATCCAACGGGTGGAGATGCTAATGAAGAACAATAACCATAGATATAAAGAGACAAATCGAAGCAATTTTAGGATAAGAGAGAATGTATCACCACAGTCAAGATGAAAAGTCTGTATAGCCCTTGGTGACTAGCTGTGCCTTTAGGCGATCTATCCATCAGGGTCAACCTTCACGGTATATACCCAATGACAACCAACTGTAGACTTACGGGGAGGTAGAGGAACGAGCTCCCAAGCATGACTAAAGTGTAAGGCAAACATCTCTCTAATCATATCATGCTGTCAGTCTAGATGAGAAAGAGCTTCACTTTGTCTTTGGAGTAGATACATATATACTGATGATACAAAGACAAAATGAGCTGTTGAAAAATAATGATAATTCTAATAAGTATAGAAAAGATGAGGGTTACAATTAGAACAATACATTTCCGAGTGGCAAATAGGAGAATTTTGTATGGACAAGTCTGCAACATGCAAGGACTCTGGTGGCAATCGTGAGTCATGTGGACTTGATGAGGAGTGCAGATGATGATGATTAGTCAAAAGTGATGGAGGTGGAGCTGAGGAAGACGGAGTTGTAGAAGGTGGAGTGGAATTATAGACTACGTAGGATATCCAAAAGATGGAATTGGTATGACCTCAAAAAATGTCAGGATGTTTAGCATAAGAGGATGTTAAATGGATTGTCCTTGAAAGAAGGAACATTAGAGGACACACGGTATTGCTAGAGATTAGGCGAGTAACATCGATAACCCTTTTGAACCCTTCCCGTATTGAGGTCCTAATTTAAAAAAAGTTACTAAAGAGTGAGATCAAACAATTGAAGGCTCTAGCCTAACAAATTATTGATAGAAGGCTAAATGGACAATCAGGGACCAAAAGCGTATTATTTAGCTCAATTTTCCTAGAAATGTTGAAGCATTGCACTACCAATGGTCAAACTTCAGATATATTGACTTACAGGAAATAAAGTTGATTTATACTCTGTCAAGGTACACACTTAATGATTCTGATTTTGAAAATGAAACTTCGAAGGTGATTTGCTTCGCGTGGACAACACTTTACGAAGCATGTCTGACTCAAGATAATCTGAACAAAAGGAAAATGCGCACTAGCAATTGATGCTACATGTTCAATCAATGTATAGAAGCCAACAGTCACCTACTACTGCACTGCTCAATTGCTATAGATATATGGGATATGTTCTGTTCAATTTTTTGGGCTCAGTTAGATCAGCTGAGAACATTAAGGATATGTAGAGCATCAAGGATACTTACATATGCTAGAGTACTTGAAAAGTGGTAGGCACATCAGGACAATCTGGAAAATCGTATCTTATTGCATTTTTTGGTGTATTTGAATAGAAGGGAACCCTAGATGTTTTGATGGAATAGCTCCTAATCACAGTCTCAAGGCTAAGTCTCTTAATTTGTTGTATTGCTAGAGTAATTTGTCTCCATTAATCTCCCAGGTAACTTTTTGGATTTTGTTAGTTCCTTATCTTTAGTATAGGGCTCACTGTAATGGAGCTAACATATTCACTTTTACAAGGAGAAAGGATAAGTAACTGGATAAAGCAAACAGAAAATGTACCTCCAAAGGTTGGAAAACATTTTTTGCAAAATGCCAGCACAGACTTGTCAGGAAAAAAATTGACTTTTAAATCTTAATAATATACATAGGTATATTTAAGCAACAAATTTATAGGGATCTTGCAGCCTTATAGGAATCACTCTTAATTTCTTTCCTTATTTAGCTCCTAACGTATTGTATTTAGTTACTGCTCACCTACTGGAATAAGAAGAAAATCTTCCAATAACTTACATGGTATCAGAGCCTATTGTCTCATGTCAGTTTGGCTGTGCTCTGAAAGAAGTTTGGATTTCCAATCCATTTCCAATCCACTGATTTAAAGTGATCAGTCTGTCTCACCGCAGTACAAAAGGACGCGGAGTATAATTTCCGGGTGCGTCCTGTCATTTCCGGCGAATCTCAGGTCTGTTCTGGTGTTAAAATACGATTTGGAAAGTTTGTTCATCATTTCCAGGTTAGGTTTGTTTCTATTCTAGGACACTTAATCTGGTTTGTGGGGGTCGTGGTTCTGTGACTGCTAGCTTCTACTTTAGTTCAGATAATTGGTGATTGTGTGGCCATAAGCTGCTGGTTTGGGATTTCTTTCTCTAAGCTACATGTTCGGGTATTTGATTGTTCAGTGCTTGCTCTAGTATACTGGTCAAGTACTCAGTTCCTTTATTTTGGATCGACAATTGGTTTCTTGGCTGATAAAATTATTTGAAACTTTGTTCATCTGTGTTTGTGGGGTCACTTGCATGTTTTTTGTATTTGCTGTTGATGAGTTCATACGCTACTAAAATATTTGGAAATGACTGCAATTGTGACTCCTATATCTTTGGATAAAAGAATTTTTGTTCTGGCGGAAGAGTTTGCAAAATTCTCACAACATCAAAAATTATAGAAGGAATCTATTTCAGTTACTACCCTTGAGTCAGGAAAAGCATGTCTTATATCCTCTTCGAACAAATGGGTGATTAATTCAAGTGCCACACATCATATGACAGGTAATCTTGATATGTATTCTAGCTTTCGATCGCATGGAGAAATCAATCCTATGACAGTTGTTGATGGTTGAGTTTGTAACATTATAGGATCTGGGACTGTAAAACCAACCTCCTCTATTAACTTGTCATCTGTATTAGGTCGAACAAACTTGGCCTTTAATTTAATGTCTATTAGTAAGCTTACTAGAGACGTGAATTGTTATATCTCGTTTTTTCCCAATCATTGTTTGTTTTGTGATCTGAAGACGAATAAAGTTATTGGTAAAGGACATGTATCCGATAGTCTGTACATTCTTGATGAATATTAGGAGCCTTCATTTGCTGCCTACTCTAGTGCCATTCCTTCGTTTGAGGCACATTGTCGATAAAGACATCCTTCTTTACCTTCATTGAAGAAGCTTTGTCCTCAATTTCAGAATATTTCTTCATTGAATTATGAGTCATGTCAATTTTCCTAAAACCATGGTAGCTCAACCAATCCAAGGGTTAATAAATGAGTGGGTCAGTATTTGAGTTAGTTCATTCTGATGTTTGGGGACCATCCAAGGGTTAATAAATGAGTGGGTCAGTATTTGAGTTAGTTCATTCTGATGTTTGGGGACCATGTCCCGTTATTTCCAAAATGGGACATAAGTATTTTGTAACATTCATGGATGATTTCTCACAAATCACTTGGATTTAGTTCATAAAGAGTTGTTTGAAGTGTTTACACACTTTTGTGCCTTTTCTGCTGAAGTTAAAACTAGTTCAATCCTTTGATGTGTATTTTAAGGAGTAATATTTCTAAAGAATATATGTTAGAATTGTTCCCGTCCTACATGTGACAACACCAATATTCTTCATCAGATTTTATCTGTTGATACACCCTCACAAAATGGAGTTGCTAAGAGAAAGAATAGGCATCTGCTTGAGATATCTCGAGCACTTCTGTTCCAAATGAAGGTTCCTAAACAATTTTGGGCTAATGCAGTCTCTACAACTTGTTTTTTGATTAATCGCATGCCATCAACTGTTCTTGGTGGTAATGTGCCTTACAATATTCTTTTTCCAAACAAGTCACTATTTTCGATGGAGCCTAAGGTGTTTGGAAGCATGTGTTATGTTCAAGATGTTCGGCCATCTGTTACCAAGTTGGATCCTAAAAGTATTAGTGTGTTTTCTTGGGCTATTTTCGCCTTCAAAAGGGGTGTCAAGATTATTGAACTAAGCTTGGTAAATATTTGGTGTCAAATATGTGACGGAGAGTACACCATTCTTCTTTCCACCTCCCATTTCTACTACAACTCAGGGGGAGAAAAATGATTGGTTAGTCTATCAAGTTACTCATGTTGTGACAGAAAAATCCAATGACGTTCTTCAATCTCCTAGTTCCCTTATTGATTATTGAACACCAATTGACTATTAGGTCTACAACTTCTATTCCAGCAAGACTGCCCATTGTTCAAGTTTATTCAAGGAAACGTGAGATTGAAGACCGCCCATTATGCAGACACCTCTCCAGCTGCAGAACTTACTTCCGTCAGCTTGTTTATTTCTCTAGCTGCTTTTGAGAATTGACCTTTACATTAGTTTGATATAAAAAATGCATTCCTTCATGGTGATCTTCAAGATGAACTATATATGGAGCAACCACCTAGTTTTGTTACTCAAGAGGAGTATGGGATAGTTTGTTATTTGAAGAAGTCCTTGTATGGCTTGAAACGGTGTCCCCGAGCTTGGTTTGGGAAGTTCAGCAAGGTAGTCTTAGAGTATTTACTCGGTCTTTTACTGACAATCAGTAGTTGGCATTATCCTGTTGGTTGTGTATATTGATGACATTGTCATTACAGGAAGTCATTATACGGGGATCTCTTCCCTTAAATCTTTCCATCAATTGAAATACTTTTTAGATATAGAGGTGAATAAGATCAAGAAGGGAATTCTTTTGTCTCAAAAAGTATATTCTTGATCTTCTTACAAAAACGGGAAAGTTGGCAGCTAAACCTTGCAATACGCTGATAGTCCCCAATGTGTAGCTTTTGAAAGATGACTGTACCCCTTTGATGATCCTGAGAGATACAGGAGGTTAGTTGGGGAGTTAAATTACCTCATTGTGACTTGTCCAGACATTGTTTTTGTAGTAAGTGGTGTTAGCCAGTTTAGTCCTCCCCTACAGTCAAGCATTAGGCAGCTTTGGAACAGATTCTATGTTACTTGAAAAGAGTTCCTGGACTTGGAATATTGTATAGCAATCATGGTCATACTCGTGTTGAGTGTTCTGCAGATGCTGACTATGCTGGATCCAAAATTGAAAAGAGAGTGACTACATGCTATTCTGTCTTTGTTGGAGGGAACTTAGTTTCATGGAGGAGTAAGAAACTAAGTGTTGTATCGATTTTGTGCAGAGTCTGAGTACAGAGCTGTGTCACAGTCTACGTGTGAGATTACATGGATACATCATCTTC
Source organism: Solanum virginianum (assembly GCA_000787875.1). Classification (NCBI taxonomy): domain Eukaryota; kingdom Viridiplantae; phylum Streptophyta; class Magnoliopsida; order Solanales; family Solanaceae; genus Solanum; species Solanum virginianum. The sequence continues at coordinate 15,481 of DF363961.1, read as the reverse complement.
TAACTGAAATTAGGTTGGAACATCATACGCTTGCAAAACTTTGGTGTGATAATCAAGTTGCTTTGCATATTGCCTCGAATCCAGTGTATCATGAAAGAACTAAACATATTGAGGGTGACTGTCATTTAATATGTGAGAAGATTCAAATTATCAAGGACATGACCTTAGATAGGAGAGTATGAAGGACACGTATTAGTGTAAAAAGTTAGTAGGTAGTGCATATTTTCCTTGGTTAGGGTGGTTTGGTGTTTGCCATTGTACTAGTTGTATTAATGTAGTTCTTGTTTTTGATATCCACCATTATTGTTTTCAATACTTTTATCCTAGTATGTTGTGTATCGTGTTATTTATGACTATTGCACTATTTTCTTGTAGTTGTTGCTCCTTTCTAGTAGACTTTGCACTGTTTCCTTGTAACTTCCTATTTTTGTTTTCTTTATATCTAGAATTGTTGCATCTGAGCTAAGGTTCTTTCAGAAATAGCCTCTCTACCTCCATGAGGTAGTGGTAAGGTTTGTGTAACATTCTACCCTCCCCAGTCCCTACCTGTGGAATATAATTGGTATGACGTTGTTGTTAAACATTTTGGAATTGACTTTCAACTTCTTCTGTTTCTGTTGGATTAACAACCGCTCCAACTAACTGAGAAGTTCTTTTGCATTGTGGAAAATCACCCAGCTAATGCCACAAAAGGAGAGCAAAAATGCACTCAGCCATCACTTGCATTTAATAAAGGGAAATGCGAACAACTGGTTCCCGTGCTATTTTTGGAATAATTCATCTTAAGATAATGCTGTGTTCCTGTATTGGTATGTATAATAAAAGTACCTCACTTTCTCTCTAGAAGAAAACTAATAATCCAACGTAAAGTTGATGCCATTAAATCCTTTTGGTATTCTTCAACTGAACATGTATTGGTTGACTTCTGGCTGATAATATGAGAGATAGATAACTCGGCTTGCTTATTTCAAAAAGGTTATGTTGTGCCTTTAAATCGGAGTGTATCACTGAGTCTGTGATGAGAGTCTTCACTGGTTCTTGTAATATCAGCTGTTCGTTTGCCATGGGTATTTTTAGTCTAGTGTTCGTTTGCCATAGGTATTTTTAGTCTAAGTAGAGATTGATATGTTCACTTAGAGATGAATGAAAGATGAGGACATCCTCTAGTTCTAGAAAACCTTTAGTCTGTTGTAAAAGACTAATTTTCTTATAATTGGAAATGTTATGGTTATAGATAATTCATGATGTCGGGCTTATATAGCCTTGGGGTCTCCCACCTCAATAGGCTTTTTGGGGTACTAGTGGTATCAAAGCCACCCACGGCCATTTGTGCCTGTCGCGCCTAGGATAGTGACATTAGTATTGCAATGTTGGCTCGGGGCTAGAAATGATCTTGTGCACAACTGTCAGGGATGAAAGATATTGAGCTGGTGGTTTGTTATGATCCTATTGCAAGGTGTGCAACTTTAGTCCCACATCGATTTAATGGGGAGCTAATGTGGGGCTTATATAGCCTTGGAATCTCCCAACTGAATAGCTAGCTTTTAGGATATGATTTTCTTTGAGTTGTATCAATTCATCTTCTTTTTCCTGAAAAATTCCGAGAGTCGGTTGGTAAATGGTTTGAAACTCGGTGGAATAGGTCATCCCTTCAACCTCTTTCCACTTTTTTTTTTTTTTTTGGGAACTGCAAAGGTTATTCAACTATCATTGCATTAGATATCAAACACAATTATCAACAGTTCGAATACTTAACCAAAACATCCTTGAAATTAACCTCCCCACCCCCCTTAAATAAACCTCAACAATGTGCATCAATTCAAATGTTATAGAATGCTCAGTTGTGCAGTGTTCCCAAAATGTCTTCATCCCGGTACAAATGAAACTCTTTCTCCCCCAACTTGACTTGAGTACCACATACTCGGGCAACAAGACAGTATCACCTTCCTTGACAGCAGTTGGGATCAAGTTCCTTGCCTTGTCACGCAGTCCTGGCCCAACAGCCACCACTCTAGCGGAATTTAGCTTAGAGGACTTCTCTGGGAGAAGAATACCGGCAGTTGTTTTAGCAGGAGCTGTAATTTTCTAGGATCAAACGTTTCGCCATAACTGCTGCTGCTTGAACAAGAGGATTTTGCTTTTCTGCTGTGTGCGCCAACCTCTTTCCACTTTTATACCTGACTTTTTTCAGTGACAGGATTTGGACTTGTGGATGTATGCCTCACTACGCATCACAGGCTGCGCTCATACCACAAGACTATAGCCTTGGGGGTGGGGGTGGGTTTGGGGGTTACAGAGGATTCATATGGCTCATTTCAACAAATTTAGTAGTTGATTTATTAGTCTTTTTAGTGGGGCTAGGAGATGAAACAATAGGGTGGTGGACTGGTGGTGCGACTGACTTAATTAGTCTAGACCTTTTATAAAATTGAGTTTGGAGAAAGAAAGAAAGAAAGAGTTTGATCCTATGAAAGGTGATTCCTTGGATTAATGAGAGATCAGGTATGAGGGGTCTGAAAGTAAGTGTAATATGTATCATTGTTCTGCAGCTCTTGTGTATATAAAAAGGTCAAGATAACAAATCGTATCATATCCCATGAAAATAGAGATGGACAGCATCTAAGTTAGTAGAAGTCAATAGGCACTCAAGCTGAATAGGGTAGGTCTTCAAGGTGTTGATCCTGACAAGGTTACACATAAGTGGGCCACACAACTTATTCATCACAAGTTGACCTTGTTCTCTTGCAGCGATGTCCTTACAAAGTTCTCAAGCACTAGGTTGTCTAATAAATGGTGGCATGAAAAGTAGCATTTCTGTATTCTAATATCAAAGAACATTGCACCGCCTCAAACTAAAGGGGTATTAATTGTTAAAGGATGCGAGTAAGGGTGTCAAAATGAACCCAAATAAAGGTAACCTGCCCAACCCGCCTAAAATTTTATATGTTGCGCTCAAGGTAATTTGAATTGGGTTCAATCTCAACCCATTCAAGCCCTAACCCATTTTAAAAGAATCTTCAATTAAGCCCAATTTAATCTTCATTTTCAACCGGTTCTAAAGCTCTTTACTTGCATTGATTTAATGCATGTTTTCTATGGTTTATTTATCTATTTATAACTTTTTATTTTTATTTTCTTGAGTTGAAATTTAAATTTTGGTTATAAAAAGTAAATAATATTATATTAAAATTATTGAGATTGAACGGATCAAATTGGGCGGATCATGACCCAACCCGAATTTTAGCCCGTTTGAGTCCAAATAAATTTGGACCGGTAATAACCCAACCTAATTAATATTTCAACCCATTCTAACATTTTCACTTTCAACCCAACTCCCGCGTTTGACCATCTCATTCTAAAGCTTAAGCGGTTAGGAAGAACAAACTTTTAATTTCTTAATTTTATTGTCTCAGCACGCTGCTTCACGTGTGAGCCTAATTCTTTTTTATTAGTCAAACACATGGAATATTTTTTGCTAGGTGGTGGTGGTGAGACACTGAGACTTGTACCCAGAGCTTCTTGCCTGCTTTGGTGTTATGTTTAAATGTATGACCATCTCATTAAATACTTAAGACAGCAGACTTTTGATTATTATATTATGTCTCAAGATTAATAAAGATATACTTAGTGGCATGGAGACATAGATTTTGGATGTTCCTCTTTGCTAACAACTCCTAAGTAGGTTCAATCTTCTTGCTACTCCTATCCGATCAGAGTACTCGAGAAAAAAATGCAAAAAAAAGCATCCTTCTATTGCAGCTTTAAGCGCGAAACACGAGTCGTGTGGATTTAAGCGAAGAGAAAACACCACCAGTGAAAGGAAAAATAAGAAGTAGAAAGGTAATACAAAAAAGAGTAACTATAATCAGACACAATATTATTTGGGATAATAAATGAAAAACTATAATCAAGATATGTATGTGTGCGTGCAGGTAAAATCATGTTAATATCAAGTTCAATGACTTAAATTTTTTATTTAGAGGAAAGGATGTAGTGTTTAGACTTTTGGATTTTTTACCAGCTGGCTTTCTTGTATTAAAATTCTAGTTTCTTATTCTTAATCACTAGAAGTTCAGTCGTAGCATTTTCTTAACAAATGTATCACTTTATCAAGCATATCCGTTGTATAGTGTTGTGCTCTTAATGAAAAAGCTGATTAGAGAAGGTGAACTTGCCTTCGGACCTTGATATGTACATTTAAGGACCGACTAAGTGAGGCAGATTCAGGGCTTAAACAACTGCAATGATCCCGAGAAACTAGTACTTTTTTTTGAGTTGCATTGAAAGATTTGTCCCTACCATTGTTAAAATCACACAATTTTTTAGAAGGTGCTCGTTTATTCTCATAACAATACAGTTCCGTGTTTCCTATGCTTCTCTTGATAATCATATCAAGTCAAAGTGGACAAGCATATCTTGATGGAGAGCTAAAGGCATCAGGAATGAACCTCATGTAGAAAATTTTAATTTAAATCTATCACAAGGTGTGTGTATTTGTATGACGACCAAGATCATGTCTGCTTCAGGGGATTCTTTCTCTTGATTAATTAGGTTTCATGTTTCATAACTCTTGTTGCAAAAGTCTTTGCATTATTATTTAGGTGTATATGAGGGCAAGCGAAGTAAAATTGTGCTCTTAGATGGGATGTGATGATGCCCTTTCTTTTATAGTGATGGTGCATTTTTAACATTTATCTCTGAAGAGTGTAAGCTAAACTATCATTTGCCTTTTAACTTTTTCCATGAGATACTACTGATCATTTAATCTGAGTTGTCTTCTTGTTGCTTTATTATGTATTAAGTTGGTTTATGAACTGGAAATGCAGCAAGAAAGACCTAGTCTTCCAGATGATATTTCTCCTGACTTGGCATTTATCATACAATCATGTTGGGTGGAAGACCCTAACATGCGACCAAGTTTCAGCCAGATAATCCGGATGCTTACTGCATATCTTTTCACACTTCCACCGTCCTCACCATCTGTACCAGCAACGGAACCTGTGGAGCAGACAGTTGCCAGCAATGGTACTATTGTTGAGTTTTCTGCACGAGCAAAGGGAAAATTTGCTTTCCTTCGCCAACTTTTTGCTGCAAAGAAGGCTAAGAATTCACATTAAGTTGCCTAATTTTGCTGTTCCAGGGATAACAGAAAGAATGTTAGTAGACTAACCAATAAACAGAAGAAAGGAAACAATAGTTAAATGTCATTGTAAAGGAAGTTTGTTACAAGTACTCTCTTGGTCATATCCAATCCTCATTTTTATGGAACCTCTGTAGCGTAGAAGTATTGCTCTTTCGCATTATCACTTTGGTATCAGGATGGAGAAGGCTGCATCCTGACACATGTTTCTAACAATATATGTTGCTCTCCACAATGTTATTCATCTTTAGCTAATTTTAAAGATATATGTTGTACAGTTGCTTGTTTCACCCCCTTTTTTTTCACGACTTAGAAGACGTATTTTGAAAAGGAATTACTTATTATTCCGAATGGTCACTTGGAATTGAATTTTGATATTCCAAGTCACCTTATTTAAACTTCTTGTCAAAAGAAAGTTAACTCTTCATTTTTTACTGTCTGCAAACTAGAAGTTCAAGGAATTTTGTTGACCGAGGGAAAGGTATTAATCATTCCTCAAGTCTCATGATTCTAACACTGTTGTTTTATTGACTCTTTTGTGGCTTAACTTAATTTTGAATGTGTTATAAGTTTTATAAAAGAAAAAATTGCTATTTACCTGCATTGTTGATTTATTTGAAACTCATTTAAAATTGACTTATTTTATTAGTGTATGGTGTATTGGATGCTGCGGTTTTCAACGTTGTGATAACTTATTTATTTATTTGTACTAAGCTTTTGGACATGTGTGTTGCACGTGTAATCTAGACAACTTTTTTATAGATTATTTTACCAGAAAAACTGCGAAAAGACTACTAATTTAGTTGTTAACATATTCAACTAAATAATTGTTCAACAATTAACAAAATATAAATAATGTAAAGTATAAAATAAATAATGAAGATAAAGAGATTGAGAAAAGGTTGTACAAAAAGTGCTTAATAGGTCAAACTCAAAGAAAATAGGTCAAACTCAAAGAAGATAAATTGTTATTTTCGATCTTCCATGTTGAGGCTTTCATGAACGATTTTGCATCATGCTTACTTATTGTCGATTTCTATTATCTTAAAATTAAGTTTGAGCTGGTAGTTTAAATCTCCATGTCTCTACTTTTAGTGTATTGGGAGAAGTGTAATCCCTCTCTATATCATAATCTAATTTCTTAACAGATCTTGGAAAAAAGAATACGGAGATAGTCAATAATTTTAGGGTCAAAAAGAGGAGGGAAAAAAAATTGATCACTGGTCAAGGAGAGGAATAAGAATAATTATAAAAAGTTAAAAGTGTACTCTACAACTTCCTATGGATATTTTAATATTTCAACATTTAATTTAACATGAATACCAAATGCCAGACGTATCCTTTTAAGCAACTAACGATAAATTCTAAACTTTGGTTATTAATGATCAAAGTCACAAATGTTTAATTTGAGCCCAAATAAAAATACAGAGTTACGACAATAAAAAATTAAAGTATAAATTTTACAAATCTCATACTGTATAAGGTTAATTCCTTTTTATACCAACTATTTCTTAAATTACTAAAAATTTCATATTTATTATGCGTTTTGATACATCAAAATTCGTTTGATGCATGTCGAAAAAAAAATAAGTTAACCGGCTACACTAAAAAAAGGGGCTGAACCAAAAAATTAAATCCAATATAATTACCTATATAGTCTATTTTTAAATAGAAATTATTACCATAAATGTTATTCATGGAGGACAGACTCTGCGCTTATTCACGAGCTGTTGCACACTTTCCAACGGCTGTCAAGGAGTTCAAATGGAGAAACGGGTGGTTCTATGGACTGTCTGAGAAGGCAATCGCAGAAGGAAAAACCAGATCCATGCCCATTACATACTGCATGGCTTAAAGAACAAAAAATAGTCTAAGATATAACTGTTACTTGATATATTATGATGAGGCTTCTGTTTTTGGTTTGGAGGATGTATACGAAGAGTTGCTGTATCAATAACTTTAATGTTTTAAAAAAAAAACAATATTCCAAATATTTGGATATAGAGACGTCTCAAACTCTTCCTACTGGGATTTGGTATATATTCTTTAATTAACTCATTGGTTTACGCATGACAAGCAATATCACAGCTGCTAGAGACACCTGGACGCCGTACTGATCCACTAGTCCCAAAAAAACATGAACTAGATACCTGCAACAAGAGTTCCGTCAAAATTTCTTTGTTCCATTGGTTGCCAACAAAATAATAAAATTGATACCTGATGTAAGTTTTATGTTTTTTTTTGGCTAGATACTTGATACGTAAAATTAGGTGCTTGATTTTGGTAGTTAATACTTGATTAAGGACTTTCGTGTTTTTTAAAATGATAATCATCATTGAAATAGGAGCTTTAGGTACTTGATACTATAAGGAGCGCTTATGTTTATCAAACTACTGATAATGATAGTTGACATATGTTTTATGTTTTTTTGTCTAGTAGATATTTGATCTTAAAATTTATGCTTGATCTGGGTAGCTGATACTTGATTGGAGATTTTCATGTTTTTTTAGAATGATACTCATCGTTGGAATCGGAGCTTTAGGTACTTGATACTTTAAGAAGAAATGCTTGTTCTTATCAAACTACTGATAATTGATACCTGACATAAGTTTTATGTTTTTTGTCTAGTAGATACTTGATACTTAAAATTAGGTGTCTGATCTAGGTAATTGATACTTTATTAAGGATTTCCCTATTTTTAGAATGATACTCATCCTTGGAATCGGAATAGAGATTGCTATGAAGAAGTAGATGAAAAATGGAAGACACTAGATTTTGACGAAGGAATTGAAGACTTTTCATTTTCTTCCCTTTTGTTTAGTTTGAAAATAATGATAAAAAAAAATTTGAAATTGAAATTAATCATGAAAAGATTGATTAAACAACTAGAAAATAGGAAGATTATGTAAATATTGATTAGAATTACTTAAAAACTAGGTTATGATGGAGGAAAAAATAACAATTGGGTAACATTCGGCAAAACACACGTAGGAATTGATTCCCGTATCTAAAGAAATGATTTTTATAGAGATGCTTTCACCCGTATCTTAGTTTTTTTGCATTGTTAATTGATTTGAGAAGAAAATGTTTGAAATTTCTTTCTTTTTTTTTTTTGTTTAATTTGAAAATAATGATAAAAAATTTAAAATTTAAATTAATCATGAAAAGATTGATTAGATAACTAAAAAAAATAGGAAGATTATGTAGATATTGATTAGAATATTTAAATTAGGAGATAATTTAGGATAAATTAAGAAAGAGAAAAATAATAGTCTAGGTATCTACAAGTTGGTAAAATAAGAGATTTTTGTAATATTTTAGAATGGTAGAGATTATTAAAAAATATGATAAAATATGTTGTGCATTTAAATAATTTTTCATAAAAAATTTATAAAAAATTAAATTAATAGAGTCACGAATGACAAATTTTAGCTAGAATAAAAATATAGACGTGTGATAATAAAAAAATTATATAATATTAAATTAAAATAAATCTAATGAAGGAAACACACACATAAAAAAATATAGAGAAGAAGAAATACAATATATACATTCTTCTTAAGACTTAATTATAACAATATATATTAAAAAATAAATACATAATTGGTAAATATTTTTTTCAAGTTCTTGTCCACTCCTCCTATATGTAAACAAAATTCAAGAGCCTCCTTCATTGAGCAAACTAAAGCATGAAACAAATAGTTAAAAATAAATATAAGTCTTTCACTACATGTACAATAGAATAAAAAGGGATAATCTTGTGTATGAATCTTATGAAACAAAAAAATTTAATTTATATTGGTAAAAATTGAGGAATGTCAAAAGATATCTTATAATTTTAAATCAAATATTAAGAGGTTATAAATATGAAAAGTATGGGAATTATAAATATTAAAACAATAATTGAAATAAGTAATTAAATATAAATATGAAGGTGAATATTTAAAGCAAATAAAAAATGATAAATAAAAAAATATAAAATTTATAATACCAAAATTCAAAATTTAATAATTATATAACACAAGACCTACAAAGAAATGGGAAAACATATCCAAGGAGTTGGCAGCATTTTTTTTAAATAAAAACACAGCAAAAAAGAAATATAAGAACACATGAAACAAAAGAAAGAAACTAAAACATAAAATGAAAAAGTAGAAAAGCGTGGAGATGGGAGGGAATAAATAAATAATAGTAAGTGTCCATGTTCATATAGATTAAATTCAGAAAGAAAATTTTTAATATCAAAGCTAGAGTAAGATGGAATAATAAATCATTTGGGGTTATGAAGTTGAATAGACATATGAATTTGAAGATTTATTAAAAGTAAGAATGAAAATGAATATATGTGAGTTAAAGGTACAAGATTAATGTATATTATTAAATAGAAGTTATGAAAATGAAGAGGTGTGAGTTATGAAATTGGATATATATTATAGTTATAATTTTAATATTTAATTAATTAATTATATAATTTATTACTTTTTAATTTGGTGTAAGGGTAAAATGGTAATCCAATTTTGAAGGTGGGGGGGTTTAACTTTTAATAATATATGATGATATGACATGACATGACATGATATGATGTCATACCTAAAACTTGCTTAATGCTCTTTAGAGTAAGCATTGCCTATTATTTTTATCAACCTAATCATGCTCCTAATGATTCAATTAAGTATAAATTAATTACTAAATCATTTAGAAGACCATCAAAGAATGAACGGACTTAATCAATATTATGCCAGAACTCAATTGAAAAAAAAAAGTATGTGTAGAATATTACTAAGCGTAGAATATTACTTATTGCTAAGAAATAAGAAAAAGTCAATTACATATATAATTTTGTAAATGTGAAATCCTTTTATATACCATATTTTCAACTAACGCTCAAATATAATTATTTATGTCTAATGCCTAAAAGTGTCATTCAGACATTATTATGTTACTTAACGCTATTATTGGTTTTTATAATAAAATATTTTCCTTTTGTAAAATTTAACACTCACAGGCTAAATGATTCAAAAATGTGTTAAAAAATAATTTTAATTTAAAACTTAAAGTATGCATTTCCAAACTAAAAACATAATATTCATGATAACAATTAAGTAAATTTTACAAACAAAGAACGACATATTTTGAGAATATAGTGTAACTATCGTACATAAGAAAATTAAACATTTAAGCATACAAAATAATAATCACATATTATATCCATTTTATTCTAAATTTACCAATATAAAAAAGTTTCAAATAGATTTTGTATTATAATATCAAAATTAAAACACACATGTAATTTGAGCAAGTTAAACATATATATAATTTGTGCAGTTTTATAACATGGGAATCATGTCTTATATAATCAAATCATGTGATGGAATCATGTCTAAATGGAAGATCAAGTATTACCTAATTCTATGAAGATTAATTTACAAATGAATAGACCACAATGAGGATCACAAACTCAATACCACAAAAGCAAACTTCAAACTTTATTCTTTATTGTTGTTGTTGTTATTATTATTTTTGTATATATTTTTTATATTTTATTTTTGTTTTTGAAAAACAGTAAATATAAGAATATACGAAAACTGTTTTAAATTAATAAAATTTTAAAAAGTTAACTAGCTAAAACTAAAATATAATTAAGAAATACTAATGTACTAGCTTATTTATCAAGATCAAAATTAAAAGATATATATATATATATATATATATATTTTTTAATAAATTTTCTTTTTTTAAAACAAAACTACACTAGAATGTGACCTTTCTTTATGTAATTTTCAAATCTTTTAAAATAAACTTACTAAAGATAATATAAAAAGATATTTTATTTATAAGAAATATTTAAGCACTAAAAATGGTACAAAATCTCAAATTTGGTCAAAATTTACGTGGTTACCCTCTTTGATTGAAAACACGAAGAGGTTTCAAATAAAGAAGTAGACAATGTGACAAATTTTGATCTAACTCTTATTTAAAAGGAAAAAAAATGTGATGTAGCTAATAAATTATGCTTACATATCTCGGATTATAAGGGAATCAAGCCACGTTTTGTTCAAGGAGTTAGAAAGGCAATGAAGCATACTGCATTTGAAGAATCAAATGTCGAGGTCTGGTCCGTGGCTCTTATCCTTACATAAAAAAGTGAAAGCTAAAAGTAAAAAAGTAAATACAAGTATAAGCTCTTGTGTATTCAGCTTCTCTTGAATCTTCATTTTGAGTCTTGACCCTTGATATCACCTTACTTTTTTTTAATAAGTACCTTGATCTTGAACTTAATTCGAGGCTTAATCATGACAATTAAAGTGAGCTTTTGATACTCTTTCGAATAACAATTTAAAAATATTCTTGAATGTCCGTTTTCTTGGTCAATAACTGAATAGAAAGAATTTGTAGGAAGTCAGACTGCTACATACTTTGAAGAAGCTAATTTTGACTATCATAGAGAATGAACACTCTGTAAAGATTTTCAACTCTATTTTGAGATGTCACATCCATGTTTTGTTTGGAAGAACATGCAAAGAATCACAATGAAAAGAAAATAACAAAATTTTCCCCAGTTTTCACTGAAAATATTCTGCAAGTTATTAGCAACTGTAAATTTCGAAAAATAATCTCAGACTAGGAAGTGTTTAACTTAGAAGAAAATAAATAATAAGAAATAAAATATTTTAGATTAGAAAGTGTTTATATTAGGAGAAAATGCAAAATAAACTATCTCAGACTAGGAAATCTTTATCCTAGGAGAAAAATAAATAAACGTATCAGACTAGAAAGTGTTTATCCTAGGAGAAAATGCAAAATGAATGTCTCAGATTAGGAAGTATTTATCCTATAAAAAATGCAAAATAAATGTCTCAGACTAGAAAATATTTATCCTAGGACAAAAATAAACAAATGTTTCAGACTAGGAAATGTTTATCCTAGGAGAGAATGTAAAATGAATATTTTAGAATAGAAAGTGTTTATCCTAGGAGAAAATGCAAAATAAGTGTCTCAGAATAGGAGATATTTATCCTAGGAGAAAAATAAAAATAATTGTCTCAGATTAGGAAGTGTTTATCTTAAGAGAAAATGATAAATAAGTATCTCAAATTAGGAAGTGTTTATCCTAGGAGAAAATCAATGTAAAGACCCAGATTTCGAAAAGCGTTAGCGATGCTTAAATTTTTTATTTTCAACATTTTTGACTAAGGTGTCCATTCAAGGACAACTCCACGAGCCATCGAGGTTGCCGTGGAATGGACCTTGGTTCATGCCTAGGCTACCCAGCCTTGTTCCATGCTTTCCAGGTTAAGTGGCCTTCCACGGAGCCTTTCACGACTCGTGGACCTCACCTTTGGCTGTCAAAGGGCTCCTGGAAGGAGGCCCTTGCTTGGTCGCCACTATTTTTTTGCAAGGATGCCACCATGGGCACCATCAAGGCCTGTGAAGAGCACCATGGACAATGGTGGTGACCCTAGTGGGAACCTTGGCCAATTTTGTCAAGGAAAATCACCATCTCGTATCTTGAATCCTGTTCACAAAGGCCATCACGGACCATGAAGAGCTTCGCGGACCGTGAAGCCTATCCTGCAGGTGTCTAGCTTAATTTTTGATTTCGTTTCATTAAGGATTCTTTAGTAATTTGGTTCACTCCCAAGGTCTTTTATGATTTTTATGCCTATCCTAAGACCCCTAAATCAGCCCTTAGTCATTCAATGCACTTCATTTTCAAATTTCCAACACTTAAATTCTAGAATTCAAATTTTCTAAACTCCATTCAAGCCAAGCTTTGAAGATTCAAGCTAGGAGATTGAAGAGTGTTCCAAGCTCAAGTATATACCATCTTAATCTTCCTAAATTCTTCAAGGTATATGTGATTTCATTCATGATTCCCTTCCAATCATGAAGCCCCAAAATTTATTTCTTCAATTTCATGATTTCTAAGTATGATTTGCAAGTGGGTCTTGTGATTTAGCTTCAATTTAATGAAATTAAGTTTTAGGTTGATTCTAATTGATGATTTTAACATGATTTAAGTCTTGTCATGTCAATTTACATGAATTTTATGAGAATTGAATATGCATGTCCCTTTTATGAGGAATTTATGCATGGGTAATTTCAAGTATGTTTCAATTATTGATTCCTTCATAGATTAAGTATGATTTCATGTTATTAACATGTTTTGAGTATGAATTCTAAGTACCATGCTATTCCTTCATCCCTCATGGCATAAGCATGCATGAACAAAGTATTTTATGAAATTTATGATGTGGATTATTACCCAATTATGATTATGACTATTATTTTAAGACAAGTATGGTTATGACATGACATGTGATCACATAATGTCTATGATATGGCTTTAAGAAATTATGGGTGTGAATACACCATTATGTATAAGTATGAATGAGCTATTCCTATGTATGTAATTATGAATTGAAGTATGATTTGGCTTTTTAGCCATGTATGCATGATTATGAATTATGATTTGGCTTTTTAAGCCCAAGTATGCATGATTATGATTTGAAAAGACTTATACTCCTATTTCAAGCATGTATATGTATATGTATTTTCGTGGGATGATGACTTAGTACAAAATAAAATTGGAGGTGGGTACTCGAACCAAGAGCTCCTTATATAAAGTCTCCTTTCTCATAACTATGTGACAGTGTAGATTCATGTTTATGCCTCTTTGTGGATAATTATGTACATGTAAAATCTTCTCCAAAATGGGTGGTGCTCCTATAAGGTGAGGTATCCCTCCAAAATGGGTGGTGTTCCCATAAGGAGAGGTATATAGTCTACCTTTTCAAGCAAATCACTCTTTCTCCGATGTAGAGGCAACATCAAAATTTCACATAGTAGCTCACATGGTCTTATATGTCAATTGAGGTTCCATCTCCGCTATATTTAAGTATTATGACATTCATACATAATGAATTTAAGGCATATTGTTATGACATTCTTTCCTATATACTTCTTTCGATGTATATGTGCCTTGTCATCTAACATTAAAATGTAGGTCATCATATTCATATGCATTGCATGTTCGCATACTTAGTACATTCAAATGTATCAACGCATACTATTTGCCTACATGATCTAGCCATGTATGGACTCGAGACTTTCCTCATTCACCTCTTCATGGATAGATTCAATTTGTGGAAGTTTGCTTATGGTGAGTTCTTTATTCCAAGGACAAGACCCACCTTCTATCTATCTATGCTATGTTATGATCATCTTATGTCTTTTACTTTGAGGGTGAGCTCAGGACATGTTTTGACCCCCCTCCTTTCTATGAATTAGAGTAATTGTTGGATGTCATGAAGATCTAGTGAGCACAAAGTAATATGGGCACTGAAGAAGTTGAATCTAGACTGAAATGATGCAACAAACTCTAGGCTGAGCTAACTCAATGAGCTTGATGACTTTCTATTGAAGGTGTATGAGAGTTCACCTTGTACAAACAAAGAATAAAGCTACAACATGATTGTTGCATATAGAATTGTCAATTCACACTAGGGGACTTGGTGCTGCTTTATAATTTAAGATTGATATTGTTCCCTGGGAAGCTCAAATCCAAATGCATGGGACCCTTTTGAGTAGCACGTGTCTTTGATCATGGGGCTATTGAGCTGGAGAGAAGAAATAGAGGAACTTTCAAGGTAAATAGTCAAAGAGTCAAGCCATACCTTGGAAATATAGAGGAGATAAAAACTGTGGATGAATAAGTACTCAAGCCATCTATCTTGTGTCGCGACAATAAATCAGGCGCTGCTTGGGAGGAAACCCAAGGTGGACAACTAGTGCTTAGGTGCCTAGGTATGATTTTTGACCCCTCATGTTGTTATTTTTCTTTGATTTTGTGCATTGGGGATAATGCACATATTTTTTGATGGGGTGTGGGTAGTTTTGAGCCTCAGTGAAGTCTGAGTAGCTTGGGTCCATAAATACCCCAATATTTTTGCGGTTTTCTTACATGTGTTCTTTTTTTTTCTGTGGATATTTACTTTCTGTTGAACCCGCATGTTAAGGATGTGAAGATAGTATTTGTAGCATATAGTGCTAATACTTATGGCACATAGCATATTTTTTGTGATTTGTTTGAAAAATGATATCCACCAAATTTTTTTGATTAGTAGTCTAGATAGAAACCATGCATGTTTAGGTGTGTGACAATACTTATTCTGCTAAGTGAGCATAATATTGAGATTAAAAAATATGATCTATGAGTCTTTTATTGATATTATAGTCAGTGCCATGGGAGTGTGAGCTTAATTTGCCAGTTTCATGTGTTTTGTGCTAGTTCATGTCACGTCCCAGTTTATGGGCCGTGACTGACACCCATTTAGGGTG